>JAHWFP010218895.1:0-10744 GCA_023313725.1 Lithobius niger
GTGTTAGTATTTCTTTCCTTTTTTGAAGTTGGTTCAGTGAAACCTTACCGCTGTACATCAAACGAGTTAATTTTTGTTTTTTACCTAATTATTATGTGATCAACAGCTAGTACAGTTCAGTGGTGATAAATTGTTTATACACTGGTTTTTTTTTTACCCCTCTACTTTTTTTTTTTTTTGTAATTACGTACATGTATTATGCATTCACCTAATTAACTCTGCCGCATATTTTGTATTGTGATGATTTTGTATAATGTTCAGTGTTTACATTCACTACAGCCTTCTACTGAGCTGCATATTTTGTTTTATCGAAACCATATGTGGCCTGAAATGTTGGCACGTAGTTTCTCATAACCGTAGTTTAGTAAACTACCAAAAGTCTATTCTTTGTTGTTCTTATTTCCTGCTCCTATTGTCGTTTCATTTCCATATTCAAAATAGTTTTCGTATGTTTTTGTTTCTGCAGATCAAAGTGGACGATGCCTTGTGCAGTATCTATGTTCCTGAGCCTGAATTGGTGGTGCCTTGTTACATTCCATGCCCAAGTGACTGCGTACTCTCCAAGTGGTCCGAATGGACGCCGTGTTCCAAACTCTGTGCAGACAGAGATGATCACGGACTTCGGACACGCAACAGGACAATCTTAGCCCCTGCTGGACTGGGTCAGTATTTTAAAAAAGTGCATAGCCACTATAATAGTTATTGTGAGATGTGTCGGTCGTAGCACTTGAATTCAATTAATTATTCTTGCTCATTTTAACGAGTTTTAAGTTGAAAGATGATTCTCATATTGTTGATAATAATTGTATCAAGGAATCCATGAAGAATTCCTGTATTCATGTGTTTCTACTTTTATTGATTATTGGAAATCTACATTTCTCCATCTGTAGTTTGGAAATGTTATAGCTGTGATTTAAAACATGAGTAATAAAATAAGAGAGTTACAGCTTTTGTTTCTTCCCTTCAAAGGTAGCGCCAGCCACGTGCAAAAATGCGGCTCCACCTCTATAGCTGCTTAAGAATCATTTTTGTAAAGATTCATATTCCTTGCGATGATGTCAGCTGTGTAATAGTTTTTCTTTATTAAAAAGGAATGGGAAGATAAATTCTCATCTAACACACAGAAAAAAATTTCCCCTGCTTCACAGTCATACAATCATCAAACATGCACAGTTACACACAGTAGCTCTGCAAATGTGCACCAATTTATCCATACATGCGATGAACTAATGTCTCAAAGTTTTTTAAATTGCAGAGAAATTTTTGTGATTTGAGTGTTTTGGTTATGCAGTTTTCTTTTGTTTATGTTTATTTTAACTGCATGGGAATTTTTTACAAAACGTTCTAATTCTTACTCGCTTGTTCAGAAGTCGCCCATCTACTCCGCACTTGGCGGCAATCATACTACTTGTTCTTAGTGCCCTCATTTCATTTCATCTCCGCCTTCAGCGATATACAGCTCACATTTGACAAATTAGAGAGTGCTGGTGCACATTTAGCAATGGAGTCACATCATAACCGCGGTTCACCTTTCCATTTCTCTGATTGAATCTTTGTGATTTCTACTTCTCGTGCAAACAACCATGAATATTTTGTTGTGCAATTGCATAAGTGCGTGGAAAATGAATTATGTTCATCCAACCCATCCTCTCTCTATCTAATATGAAGGTGTCTCGCTCTTAGCTTCTTTTCTTTACCATCACCAGCAGTGCATTCGTTGCGCGACATTTCATTATGATCTTGTTCGTCTACTGATTTGATGGTGATAAACTTGTTGCATAAGGTACTCGTAAAGTAGAAGAGGCTGTATAAAAATTCTACAAACACTTTTAATTTCTAGTCTCTTCTATCACCTTCAGCTTCTTGCCTTTAGTAGAAGTTTAAGCTGATTAATTTCCAGGTCTTGGTAATTTTTTTTTTATAATTGCATTGGAGTACCTTTGTTTTAAACTTGAATGAACAATGAAAATGCTGTTGCAGGATTCACTCTCACTGTCTATCCACTGCGAGCCTCTGTCCCTTCCCTTATCTCTCAACATCACGAAGAATCAAGAAGAATAATACTATACCACCATCAGGAAATTTCACTTGTTCATCTAAAACCACCAAAAGTTCCCTCATTAAATTTTCGGTGAAAACTTGAGGCCGTTCACCTTCATCAGAAGTACATTTTGTGTTTCGTTGCGTTCCGATGAAGGTGAACGGCCTCAAGTTTTCACTGAAAATTTAAGAGGGAACTTTTGGTGGGTCTTGATGAACAAGTGAAATTTCCTGATGGTGGTGTAGTGTTCTTCTTCTTGATTCTTCGTGATAAGGAAGGACAGACCTTTACGATACTCATGTCAATTGCATTGAGTAAATTACTGTTTGTAAAAAAAATCGTCCCTTTCTGTATAATCATCAATACACAATTATATTTTAGTAATGGTTCTACTATTTCTTTTACTTTCTTTTAACATCCTTACTGCCGTAGTGCTGAATTCCCCAATCCTGAACTCTCCCTGAAATCCCTGGTCACCTGGATCAAACATGCATCAAATATTCAAATAAATCTGCTATGCGTTCCATTTCCATCACTGGCAATAAAGCAGCGAATACGCCATTTGTATCTTTGGTGAACTTAAAGCTGCACGGGCCGTGGCTATGGGAGATATTCCAAACTTTGACGTGCTGAGAGCTAGCGGAGAATTATTAACATTTCAGATGCCGCAACTCGATTTCTAAGTTTTGGAATTTAAATTTTGTATTTGGTTTTGGTTCACAGGTGGCACACCATGTCCCAACTCTGACGAATTGACAGAGACAGAGATATGCAATCAGCACAGTTGCTATGGGTTTGGCTGGAAAGTGCTACCATGGCAACCATGCAAAGTGGCCAGTCCTCTAGAGACATGCGGACCTGGAGAGGAAATACGTGAAGTCTGGTGCATGAAAGATGAGGACCGACGCGTCTCAGACAGAAAGTAAGCATTTCCTGCTTGTATTTTCTTTTAGATGTTTCTTTTTTCTCTCTCTCTCTCTTTTTTTTTTCTTTTTTGTATGGCATTTTGAATGTTGTTTTTATGCAGAACTGCTGGCTGTTGAATTGGTACATGACAAATTCCAATATCCATGTTTTGCAAGAAGACGCCATTTGATAACACGGGAGAGTATTTCTTTCCTCGTGATTCAATAGGGCGTCATGTGGTTTTGGATAAGGCTGCACAGATGCAGATACCGTATCGGTAAATTTGCAGATATTCAATGTATCGGAATCGGTATTTCTTAGAGATTCCTTTGCCGATACCACGCTTCACCCTTGATGATGTAGAGTTTCATGTTTCCTGCCTGCTGTCTGTCACAGTTGTGGAAATTGAAGTGCAACACAAAGTTACATCCTGAATAAAATCATTATCTGCATTGAGAACTTTGTGTTCCCTGCCTTCAGACGGTCACGATTCCAAAAATAACAGTGCAACACGAAGTCTCGTCTTGAATTAAATCAGTATCGGCATCGGTATCGGTTTAACACATATCATGCGGTATCGGATCGGTAGAAATAATGAAAGAGTAATGAAAAGACAAGAACATTATTATTAAAACTATTGTGCCAACTCTTGCAGCAAATTCTCTAAGAATAATCCGGTGAGCTAAAATTACATTTTAAAAATGATCTAACAAATTTGATCTTGATAATCTTGTTTATGTGGCATTTCAAGAGTAAAGCATTTCCAGTCATTCCACCAAAGTAATGAATTTGTTGTCACAATAGGCAGTTCATCTTGCTTCTTGGTTTACCGGTTGTGTTGCATATGTTTGCAATATTCGTACTCACTAACACTGGTGTATGATTTCAACATTGCAAATGTTACTTTAAACCTCATAGTCGAAGTGCTACTACAGGACAACAAGTTATCAATTTTTACCAACTGCAGGAAATCTTGGGTCATCAGCTTTGATTAATCGATTGGAGATTGCACGCTGCAATAAACTGATTAGGATTGTAAATTTTATTTTGCTACATTGGTTACTAGTTGATTCTGAATAAATGAAAAATGCGTACCAAAACCAATTAAAAACTGCTGCACCTATTTTTAAGTTGTCAAGTTTTATTTATTTTTTATTTTCTTAGGATGGCATTGAGTTGACTTTTTCAGGCCATACAAAAAGGTTACGGTACTATTGTGCAACTATATTGACATCACACATACTGTGCTGACTTTCAGTGAATTATGGAGACAAGATTTTTTATTTGCATAATTTAGCATCTATTTTCTACAGGGATGCATTCATAGAGAACCCTGCTCCCAAATTTCATACTTAATTTCAAAGTGCAGTACTTAAATTGAAGTTAACATATTCGGTATTTAACTTTTTATTGTTTTTTTTTCCCCCTAGGTGTTTACCAATTCCTAAGCCCGAGGAACGTCGACCATGCTCTGTGCCTTGTCCCAAAGATTGTATCACAACCAAATACACTGATTGGACACCTTGCCCCGATGCTTGTCATACGGGTAATGTTTTTTTTTGGAATCGATACTATTGATGAAAGATTTTTTTTTATAAATTTCTCTGAGCCTCACGTTGTCTGAACCAAATTAATGCTTGTATAGATGAAGTGGTTCAATTTTGAACCTTGCTAGACATTTCAGAAGCAGAAACTAGTCCTATACATTAGTCCTTTTATGCCAGCTATTAACATTGTCAATACAGCTTCAGATATTCTTGAATGGGGATCAATCGTAGACTGCTGACTATTGCAGTCTATGTAAGTCTAGTGGGGGGGGGGGGGGGGGATTCAATAAAGCCAGGTAACCTCCGATAATCATATGGGGACAAGATAAATATCCGTATTATATCAAAATATATCCCATAGTTGCTGCATGAGCTGGTAGTCTCACACTGTGCTCTGACTGACACTGACTGATAGGACTTTGCCCAGGTGGATCTACCAAGGGGAAGGGAAGGGGGGATGGGGCGACCCCCTCCCTCCCTTTACAGAGTCTGACTGGCGTTAAAAGGGCACCTGTGCCCTTTGCAGGGACGACAGGGGCACATGGGTTTTACCATACACTTACATGTCTGATAATGATGTACCATCCAACCACTGCTAGGTGGTCTGAGGAGGTCACGGAAGCAACTTCTTTTAATATTCAGGCCTTCCACTTGTCCTACTTTTCCTACTTTTTTGGTGAATATCCTACTTTTGTCCTATTTTTTAAGAAATGTCCTACTTTTCCTAACTTTTAAAAAGTTTAAAATGCATCACATGCTGAATTTTGTAAAGTTCAGTACAGATGCCGGCCAGAATACAATCTGAACTAACAAATCTAACCCAATCAAATTGTTACAAGAGAATTATTGTAGTGTTCAAGGTTTCTTATTCTTTTCCGATAATTCAGTTTCTGATACTATCTGGTGTGAATTCTTCAGTAATTTTCTGACGACGCTCTTACAGAAAGAATTAAGTTACTTCGGTGCACATACTTTATATACAAACTTAATGATCATGTATTACAATGTCACAGGCAGTTCTCTCCTGGCAATAAATGTAAGCGAAGAAACGAAACTCTTGCCAAACGAAAAATGGAAATTGGTTCCGAAACAGAAAGACACCACTTTCAAAAAATTGGTGCGTCTTGGACCATTTGAACGCATATAACGTACGAATACTGTACATGCACCTTCTTCACGGTAGCGTACAAGAAACTGGCAAAAATATTGCTTTTAAAGAATCCATTTTTAAAGAACCCAAGCCTTAATGGGTTGCAAAGAAGGCAAAATCTTTGCAACAAATACTTCAGCTGATACTTACAATGATGGGGCATCCCTTGCGGACACTTGAAACAGACAAGGTAATAGGCTAATAGATGAATGAAAATGTTACCCAGTTGTTTCTGATATTTCTGACGATTGCAAAGTTGAACTCTGAAGAATTAACTCTTACTAGGAAAAAAAATATTTCACCTGAAGGAACCGAATGAAGAAGCAACCTCACTTAGCAAAAGTTGTAAAATGCGGCCTCACAGCTTATGGAAACGCTGATGTTGAACGAGGAATCTTGCTCAAAATGTGCTGATGACACCAGGGTGCATATCATTACACAAAAGCTCCATCGGACTGAGAACTGTAAAAGACTATGTATTAAAGAAAGATGGGGCTGAAAAAATTGAGTGCACCAAAGCAACTATATAAGCAAGACGTGCGTCAGACTGTAACTTATTGCTGTTATTGTTGTTCCTGTTGTCGTACTCTTTTTCTGTTAAAGTCCTACTTTTTTTCGAAATATCAGTGGAAGGCTACAGAAAATCGGTCAGAGTGTCGGGGCTCAAAAACTGACCGTCTAAACATCATGAATATTAGATTGTCATTTCCGAATTCAGTGTCCATTTCTTAAAACATCTTCTATATTTTATGAATCACCTTTTTTGATTGATTTTCATAGATTTACTAAATTTTTTTGTTGGGTGGAAGGTGGATTAGCTGGTGGCGGGAGGGGGGGGGGTAAAAGGGGCTTCGCAATGGAAGTGTAGAAAAGGAGAGAGAAGGAAGGAGGGGCCGATTTACACCTGAAAGCATGAGTGTATAGATTGTGGGGAGTTATGGTCTCTCGTTATTAGGGGCCAGATCAGTAGTCTATTTACATCATACTGCATGGCGCCGCCACCATTTTGTATGCAAGGTAATGGCAGCCACATGCAAATGCCATCATGCAAATTTTGCCATCTTTGTTGGCTTCCTTTCCCCCGTCGTACGTTGTCACAGCTTCTCTCTCTCTCCCTCCCTCCTCCCCCTCGCCTCAATTAAATAGGGGTGCAAGGCCCCTAAATTCAAAGCAGGGGATCCAACTTTGTCCCTAAAACTACTATAAAATAGGCCACAACCTGGCACCCAAAATTGTTCAGTCTTTTGGGGCCCTACATTTAAGACCGACCGCGCACTGAATGACTTGGCCACGCGGCCAGGTCGCTGCAGCCAATGAGAATGCTTACCATTTGTGTAAAACCACGCATTAATCATTTTCATTGGCTGCAGCAACCTGGCCGCGCGGCCAAGTCGCTCAGTGCGCGGGCGGTTTTACTCTTGCACCCCCCTCCCTCTCCCCCTTTGGAAAACTCTAGTTGCGGAGGCGGAAGAATCCATGTATGCTTTGTTTGAGGGAGAAGAGGGAAGAAGGAAATTGTCATTGGGGGTAGAAGAAGTACATCATAGTAAAAGTAAGTCGTAGTAAATGGAGAAAAGAAACTATGCAGTAGGAAGAGAACTGATGTTGGGAGATGGGTGAAACGATGGATGGGAGGCAATTGGAGACAACGTCGTAGTAGGTACATCGTGTTTATCATAGTTAGTGACGACCAAAAAAAGCAAAAAAAAAAAAGAAAAGGAGCCAAGTAATTTTAGAATGTTGTCATGCAAACTAAATTCTACAGGCAGATATTGCGTCAAGTTTTCAAACCCAAAACAGTGGATTCTATAATAAGGAAGAAGTCCTGGGTTCGAGTCCCAGTCAGGGCAGTTGTCTTTTCTTTCTTTCTCAGACTAGTGTATTGTGTATTATCACAAGGCCAGTCCCTTAATGCAGACTGCTTGCTTCTTTTACCCTTTACCTTGTGATTTCTTTCTTTATTTAGGAAGAAGTCATTAGGGAATGCGGCGATTTAGGAGGGTGAGGGATGATATATATAAGAACAGGCATGGAAGGGTGGAGGGGTTGAGGTAGTTGAGGTGTCTCTCTTATAAGCGTTGGGAGGGGGGGGGGAGAGAGAAGGAGAACGACATAATTAGGTAGTAGGTACGCAACATTGTATCCAAAGGTCAATTCCTTAGTGTAGTTAGTAAGGCTGTACCGAACCGAACAAACCGAACCGAACATGGCCGAACAGAGGGTGTTCAGTTCGGTTCGGTGTTCGGCCTTTCAAACGCAAAATACCAAACCGAACATATTTTCACTTCTAATCGACAGATTTTGATGTTTGAATACACCATTTTGAAGGTTTTTTCTCCAGCTTTCTGTTGGTCCAAACCACAAGTTCCTAGCTCTAACGGTTCAGAAGTTATAAGGGAAAATGTAAAAGTAGTGGAGACTTTTTTATGTTAAAACAGAGTTTCAACATCTATGGACTTACAAGTCCATGTGAAAATACCTACATTTGTTAAGAAACTTGTGCTTTGATGACTCTTTGGGAACTAAGTTCTTTTACATTTTAGTTTAAGATAGATTGGTTTGGTATATTTTTGTTCGGTTCGGAAGTGTTCGGTGTTCGGCGTATTTCAGGTCTGTTCGGTTTGGTTCGGTTCGGCTGAAAAATTCTCGTTCGGTACAGCCTTAGTAGTTAGTAAAGACCAGAAAGCAAAAACAGAGCTAAGTAATTTTTAATATGTTTAGTGGGCTGAGGTGTGGGAGGCGAGAGTAAGTAAAAATCCACAAAAAAAGGGCCACATCATTTTAGTGATATAAAATAAATTCACCCATCTTTAGACGAGCTGTAAGACAGTACTTAATAACACACCGTAGTCTAGTTAGGGCTGAAATTCGGAATGGGGGGGGGGCCCCCCCAACCCAAAAAACAACAAAATTTTCTTCAAAAATTTTCCCCCCCCCCCCCCCCACCATAAATTCCTAAATCTGCCCTGACTTTGTGATGTTCCCCTTTCCTTTTTCCGACTTATCAGCTTATTTCAGCAACTAAAATTTCAGCAAGCTCTACCACCACTCGGCGATGATGACCACTATGAAGTGATTTTTTGTTTTACAAGTATTAGTTAAAAATGTACATCTAGTATTTTTTTTCTGTTCCACCACCTTTAATTTTTTTTTCGTTTTCAGCTCCCAATACTGTTCACACCCAACGTCGTGAAATGTTTATCCTTCAGACCCCTCAAAAGGGTCGAGAGCCCTGCCCTGAAGCTTTACAGGAAGTGCGCACGTGTCCCACCCAATGCCCCACGGAGGCATCTAGTCAAGAAGAAGTTTCCGTGGACATCAGCACCCTAAACCCAGAGAGCAACAACAATGTCCTATGTGCCAAGCCATGTTTCACATTCCGCTGGTCTCTCGGGAAATGGGGCCACTGTAGACTTCCTGACAGCGTTGAGTGCGGAATAGGATACAGAACACGAAGTAAGTGCAGTGTCAGTGTGCAAAATGTTTCAAAGATATGCATTTAGAAAATCAATACTGATTCACAGACTTTGTGAAATTTATAGAAAAGAAAAGTCAACAACAAACAGATCCCCACTTTAAAAGTTACTGTATTGTATTGCAAGGAACAAACACACATGAAATTTTTAGAGTACATTTGTCTTCCAATGCCATGAGTGAGATAAGTACTAAGTAGGTTCGTCTCCCCATGGTTATAGTTACATAAAACTAGAAAAAAATTTTTTTCTTTAAGTCAGGTGTGTGACAAAACAAAACAAAAAAAATATTTTTGTTAAGTACATCGTGATTCATTGAAGAAGAAAATGTGGGTTCTGCAACAATGTCGATATAGAATAAGTTGGAAAAAAATTGTGCACAAGGGATAACTTGGTATCGTAAGCTACCTTTATGTACTTGTGTTTCATTTGAAGACATGACTCACTGATATGCCGCATTTCTTGATATACCCACTTGTTCAACAGGTGATGATCGCTCACTGAATCCGTTATTAACATTGCAACTGTAAACGGGACTCAATTGTTTTGAACATGGTCAGCGAGTGCCCGTAGTCAAGCACTTTCAGTTGAATGGAGCCCATGTTATGGCTGTTACCTCAGTAACCGGATCAGTGAGTTGTCTTTACATCATTGGATGAGTGGGCCTATCTATAAAGGCTATGTGGAAGTGATTTAATGAACGAATGGTTCACCAGGTCAGATATAAGTCAGGTTGCTCTAAAGATACCTAAGTTAAGGTGACTTCTTGTACAATCTTCCTTTTTTGTACATGATTTTCTCTATTGGTTTATGACTAACTTGCATTATTTGAATCAATTTATAGTAAAACCCCGATTATCCGAACTAATTGGGACCGGAGGGTGTTGGGATAATCAACAAATTCGGATAATCCAATTTACGTACAAAATAAAAGAGGAAAACCTTTTTTTTTCACTCAGTTTTAGTGTTTGTGAACTATGCTTGATTGTGTGAAACTACTGAAAAGAAAATGTTGCATGAAATGACTCCAGGAACATAAATAAAGCAAAGTCAATGCTTATTCCGTCTCTAAAAAATGACAAATTTCTGAATATTTCGTAAGAATGGGAATTCTGATAAGAAGGGTGTTCGGATAATCGGGATTCGGATAATTGAGGTTATACTGTATATATATTTAAGTCAGTAAAAAATGTTCAAGCAAATATTAAAAGGTTGTTACTCCATCAGGCAAATAAATGAAAATGAAGATTTAGAATAAAATAACTCCAAAACCATGTCCATGTTGGCCTGATTGAAAAGAAGAGACGCGTCCTTTAAAATTTGGTTGTTAGTATCTTTTATTATTAATGGAAAAATTTTTTTACAAACTTTTTTCTTTAACATTAAGATCCCCATGTACAAAACTCATGAAACAGAGTTGCAACATTATTCTGAACACAGTCACTGCATTCCTTCAAGAAATTTTGGCAGATATTTCTGATCAAAAGCTTTACTATACAATGAGCGACGACTCTGTTTTGTGATGCGTGGATAAGACAGTATGACAGTGATCTGGAGATGGACTAGTTCGCAAGTTCGAATTTACAGGTTTTTTTAATTGGTTTCGTTCTTTTTTACTTTGCTTTCG
>JAHWFP010218897.1:0-16448 GCA_023313725.1 Lithobius niger
CAAAATGATCGTTTAGGGTCCCGTAACTCCGGAATGGATCGACCAATCGGAAAAGTGGTCAATGTAAAGTTGAAGCCCAGGAAAATTTCTAGCTCAGATCATGATTCAGATTTTAGGTAGGAGCAGTAGTTTTTTCTGAAACCGTGTCAGCCAAGAACAACAAGTGAACAGTTTTCAAATTTACGTGTGGCTTCCTACGTTTACTCTTGCACGGAATTGCATAAAAGTTGGTGAAAAGTTTGGAAAAGTTGCTATCTACTATCTGACCAAGTTTGGTCGAAATGTATTGAATAGAAACGGAGAAATTAACTGTTTTAGTTTTGCTGGATAGAGGACTTCAATCATATATATACACGGCTATTGCCGTGTATGATAAAATCTGGGAAAAAGTGAATGGATAGCTATTTATTGCAACTGTAAACTATCCTGATTTTTAAGGGCAATAAAGTGCTGCAAACAAGGTTCTGAGGGGATTACAACATCCACAATTGGGGCTCTAAACTTCTTTACTTCCATCCCAGTATGTACATTGAGGATTGAAACGAACTGACAACGCAAATGTGTTCCCTGGGAACCATACCACTGCACAGCACAAGTGGCCAAGGTCACGGACTGTGAGACTAGAAGATGAGAGAACGAATGTTGCAACCAACCTGTCTCCTTCCTTTACGTACGTCCCTGGTAGTAAAATGACATTAACCCTATTTTACAGCTTTTAAAAATCATGCAAAACCTATGCAGATCGTAGTAATCCAACATTACCATCAATCCAAGATAGGCTAGGCAATAGGCATTCATGGTAGCATCTATTTTTACAACTAACGTTTATCAACAGGATACGGTAAATGCTAGAATTTCCTGTTGAAAAATTCTTTGTTAACAGGCAGGTTGTAGCTTAGAACTGACTTCCTGACACCGTTGCGGGAATTCTAGCCTTATGAATTCCACGTCGCGTGGACTATTTATTACAAACTGCCAACTAGGAAGTATAGTAGTACAGACATATTGTAAACCACAGTCACCCGTCTAAGCTACTGTGCCATCTAAGCAACCTGCTGTTTGTATTGTAAAACTTGAAGCCTTGAGTTCATAAAAAGCTATAGGCAGCCAACCACTCAGCGTAAAGCTATTTTATATGGTAGATACAGCCCAACTACAAAATCAGCACGAATCTGAATACCCAGAATTTTCAAGTTTTAAGTCAAAATTCAGTTTTGATCATGAGGCTCGGGTTTGAAAACCCTCGCTATGGCAGACCAGTAAACCAAGTGTTGGAGAAAAAAAACAGATTCAATACCTTGGATTAACAGGCTAACAGTTTTTGAAATCTCAGGGTTGATACGTGCCACCACTTTGCTTTTTTGACAATAATAGGTGTTGTTAGGCTATAGATTGTTAAGTTATACGAGGCGTCAAAAGGAACAAGTAATAGCTTGAAAGAAATCATTGTTTTTATCCCAACCATCGGCGAATTCGCAAACTGCATTGCCACGTACAATTTCAGAGAAAGAAAAAAGTAGAGAGGACCACAAAAGAAGCACCCATTCTAAAATTTGATTAGGCCTACTGAAACACTACAAACAATACGGAATGTGGATTGTTTCGTGACACAAAAAAAACACTCACTCAACCCTCTCCAATGTCGGTCGCCACTCGCCATTTGGCGAATGAAAATCAGCAGTTGGGGACTTGAATTTAGCTCTCGCCAAAACGGTGACTAGCAATATATAACGGCACTCAAATAGGGATACAGTATCTCTGTAAGCTAGAGACAAACGGTTTGCGGTGTTGAGCTCAGATTTACAAGGGCTGTACAACAGCCTTTTCTGCAATAGTAATGGAGGAAAAGAAAACAGATAACTCCTTAAATGCATAAATTAGAAAGGTCATGCATCGTCCATGATGTATTTGGAATGTAGTGAGTAGAAATTGTGAAATGAGTACCTTTTTAATGTCTACTACTGGCAAAGAGGCGACTGCTCCTGGATTTGCATATTCGAGAGGGTTGTACCCAGTTTCATGGAAATTTGATTTTCGCTATTGGTAGTCCATAGGCTACACCTCCACGGGGTGCGCTAAATATCCAAATAATATTGGTTCTACGAAGAAAGGCCCAATGACTTCGGTGTTGGTCAAACCACAGCGAACAGCTTCAGGCTACCCCTCTCATGGTCTCTGAAGGTTCGGGGAGGATCAGAATGTCACAGTGGACAACTATGTTAGCCTTGTCAAATACGACGGGGGAATTCATCTGAAAACACCATGGTTTGACAGTATTGAAGTCATAGGGCCCTTATTCCATGCAGAACTAATGGAAAACCAATTGGTTGTGAAAACCCACACTTGTCCTAAAACTATTTGAGTGTCTTCAGTGGCGTAACTAGGGTTCTGTACTGAGAGGACAACACTAGCCATTTAACCGAATGGTGTGGAGGGAGAACCCAATAACAGCTAAGGGGTGTGGGGGAGCATTGTGAGCTCCCCCAGCAGGAGTCTGGGACAGAGCTGACTTTTTTTCTTCTTTTTCCTGCATTTTCTGTCCTTGTAAAGTGCTGTTGGAAATATTTTTATAAAATCAGTGTTGCTGACTGCATAATACCATAAATAAATTTGTAATGTTAATCTTTCAGTTTTTCACACTAGACACTTCTTTTTTATAAATAAAATAGGCTACGTCTTCAGCGACTTGGCCAATTTGCCGAATAAGCCTTCAAAATTTTACAGAGGGGGGGGGGGGGGCGAATCGCCCCTTTGCCCCCTCATTAGTTACGCCACTGAGTGTCTTTCAGGTAAACAGCAAAAAAGGTTTTGAGTGTGGTCATTCTTTTGTATTCACTCCGTATTTAGGCAATCAAAACATGCACACAACGGTACAGTACATGTGTCTAGCCTACTTGTTTCAGTGGACGTAAGACTCCCAGAAACAAATGTTTTGGATTGCGACCAAGTTTTTTTTTTGCTCTTTGAAGTCGCCAAATCAAATGATAAGGTCATTCACCAAGTTAATCTCACTAAGAAGTAGTTTGAAAATAAAATATGTGAAAACCGGTTAACCCTTTGTGTGGTGAACCGGAGAAATTCTCAGGCAGGGTACACTTTCTACCAGAAATAAACCACAATTTCTCATTAAGGCACCGTTTTATTTTAATCAGAATTGTTAATTTCTTAATTTACAGCTCATTAGAGTATCATCACATTTGCCTTTAAGAAAGAGGAAGTGAATAATGACTTATTGTGTATGTCAATGATGTGTAGAAACTGAGAGTTGCCAACAATTTACTCTGACACCTCAATTTCAAACTTCGTTTATTATGGAATTTCAGTTCAACCATTCGAACAGGCAGATGGAAATTCAGCATGCAAAGGGTTATCTATCAGTAGCCTAATGCACAATTTACAAGTATACCGTACTGTACTGGCACTTCCAAGTTAAAGTTTCAGTCACAGTGCTTGAAATGGGAATAAATACTAAAGCCGGTATGAAATACAGGCAGGGAAATTTCCAACCTGGACCCCAATGTTGAGGTGGGGGTAAAGAAAATGAATAAAAAAACGGACCCTTAAAAAAGGTGGAAAAAATATCAGGCTAGCCTACCCAAATTTGTCCAAAAAGTGCCTCAATAACTAGAAAAAAATCTACTGTATTCCACACAACATCAGCCTAGCCTATATGGCTTTATTTCGGAAAAGTGCAAAACAGTGTTTATTTTCTCCAAAGCGCTTTAGCAAAAAACAGGAGCATAGTGTGGGCGAGAGAGCTCTAATTGATATTAAAAAACTGGATTGACAGAAATATGGCTGTGCTACCTGGCGCCATAATCACCGGTGTCGCCTTGTAACAAAATTAAGAATTGAAGCAAGGAAGTACATAAACAAGTGGGTGTCACATGGTGTGTGAGACAAGATTTCGGTAAAAATTATGAACTGATAATTAAATAAACAGTATAGTAAACCCGTCATTTTATAAATATCAGCAAAGAAAAGAAATAAATCAACTTTCTTTGAGCTTTGAAGGATGGTAAGCCCGTTCCTCACGGCAAAATGAAGCAGTGTGGGTTGCCAAGATTTCGTCACAATTTCCTATGAGGTGTAAATCCTGCCCAAGATCCCGGCGCCCCCCCCCCCCCAGTAACCTTACATTAGACCTAGCCGTTTACGTGCAACCATCTCAAATGGCAATCCGGTAGTGGTCACCACTTGGCTAGCGAACCTTGGGAAGGACTCGCCCACTATTTCACGATTTCTACTCTACTCTTTTACAAAAATGAACACTTTTCTTGAACGGAGTATTACTGCAGAACAAGCTGCTATAAAGCCCCGAGCATAACTTGGCAAACCGTTCATCTTAACTTTTTCGGTTCCTGAGACCGACATTGGAGAGGGTTGTCTTCGTTAGGTGTGTCCTTACTCCTTGTTGGGAGGCACTGACTGGCAGGGACTTCGCCAAGTGAATCTCTCCAGATACTGATCAGCTTAATCTTCAAGCAACTAGCCTAGACCTAGTTCTTCCCCCCCACTCTGCTACCGTGACGAAGTCATTGTGCTTAAAACTAGGACATATTTTCAAACAATATTTCAGCAGTAAATTTGGTTAAGAATTAAGAGCAACGCTAACTTGAAACAGTATCACGAACCATTTCAAAATGTGTGGCACTCAGCAAGAAGTCTAGGCCATAGAATTTTATTTCGGCGAAAAGGCAAATAAGCGAGCTGAATAACTGACAAATGACAATAGAGGCTTTGATGACGGTTCGAGAAGCAATACAAAGCAATTCAACAACTCACTTTCTTTAAAGTATTTTCCGCTGAACATCAATGAAACAGCAGTTAGCAATGAAGTGGATGGATGGAACTGGGAAACCCTTTGTTTGTCTGCTTCTGTGTGTGAATTTCAAAGAAGCATGACTGGCGAGTGGAAGCGGCAAAGAAAATTTTTGTTTGACTTTAAAAATGTCTGTAAGATTGGATGCATTTAGGCTACCATTCACTTTTAAACGTAATTTTTTTGCGGTGGGTGCGAGTACAAACCGAAGTGTCCCTTTTCTTCGCCATAGTTTTAGTTGAGTGACATTTATCTTAGTAGGCTACTCTATTTAATACACACGTCAAGAACATTACAAATTGTACTACCTGGTGAGAAAGGAAGAGAAAGCTGGGTGGTTTTTTTTTTTTTGGGGGGGGGGGGGGGGGGGGGGAAAAAGTTAGAATAGGAAAGAAAAATGTCATTTTTTTGGACAAAGATTCACTTTTTTAGGGTGACGAAAAAGTGTAAATCCAACAGTCGCCACTCACCATTTGGCGAACGAAAAATAGTGGACTGGTGACAAATTTTAACCGTGCTCGCCAAAACGACTAGCCTACTAAGGGAGCCTTGAATTAGCAATATATTGGAAACCGTGCTACGTTACAAACTCTTCCTGGAGTTGTGTTGTGTCTACACAAAAAAATTATTTCTACAAGAATAGGGGCCTACTACGATTGCAGAAGTGGCTCAAGTTTACATTTAGGCACATACTCAATATCCTTCTGAAATTATTCCAAATGGCTCCAGTACCTTCCTAAATCCAGGGACAGTTGGTTTTAAAGAGTGCAGAAATGTGCAATACGGTGTTTTCGTTCACACGCAGGGCCGGCCTGGCAGCTTAGATTTTTTCGTAAACAGTTCCGATAGGCGGGTAGGATCTCGCTACGAAACTTTGTTACTTAGCACCCACTAGTAGTGCTTGTATGTGAACTGACTTTATTGCCGATTTGTTGTTGTTACGGATAGTCCGATATTGATATCGGTATAATCTATATTTATCGGTATTTTTACCATATCGGTATCGGACCACTATAAGGCATCCGATACAGATATTTGTTATGCCAAGAAACACATGTGCGTAAAGTAAACTTGTTCCGCATAACTGCTGCCCGTGAGCTATTTTCCGTGCTTTGAGATTTGCCGGTTTTGTATGCAAATGGTAATCACAACATAACAGATGGCGCTACACTTCTGATTTTGAGCGTTGCTGCCATTTCTGTGAGATTAATACAGTAGAGTAGCGTATAGGCTATAAATGCATTAATAAAAAAAAGCCCCCTCCCCCCCAAAAAAAAACAAGCATCGTGTACGATATACATGTATATTTCCTATGTGGCGAGTAGACATTTGGAAATGGCGATTGAATTTTAAGACTTAAAGATCTAACGGTTAAAGTGACGACTGCTTTTGGATCAACAATGCGAGAGGGATGTTTACGTTTCAGTGCATGTCGCTTTACAGCTGACATTTTATCCAAAACAGCGGTCAGACCAATGACAGCCCTAGCCGTATGCTTTTATTTTGGCAGACCTATCCAACATCTGGTTGACACCTCCTGCCCGTTAGATAAGCCAATGTTTATAAACGAATCGAACGCAAACGGATGCATACCCCGGGCGCGTTCTCTCTAGCTCAAGTGGGAGGAAGCGTTGCTGTCGGCGCAAATAGTGTCTTCACAAATGACATTTGGGAACAGCGAAAAGAAAACCACCACAATTGCTAAACCAAACAATCTTGCACGAGGTTCGGTTCAACGCCTCCCTGGTCGAGCCAAGTATCGATTACGACTTCCTAGACGTGGTCGCTCGTCCCCAGTTCAATGCCAATAAATCTTTCAATCTAAAAAGAACCTCGTTTAAAAAACGAGTTTCGCAATCGCCCTTTTGCAACCGTCGGCTGCGCAACGGCTGATTGCATTTGTTCTGTCACCGAAATCAAAACATCGCCCAGCCACTGTTTATGTTTATCAAACGTTAGGCCACCGAAACGCAGTTTGGTCTTCGTTCAGTTCATTCATTTTTGATCGTAAACTTGAATCATGTGGCTGGCTGGCCTACGGATTTTGTCTGGTTTCGTTACGCCTTCCAAGGGTCAGTTTCCGATAAAAACAAAGATTCACACCTACCTGATAAATGTCGATTTGGCCGGATATCTGGTTCAAATTCTCCTTCTGTCTTCGTAGTCATGATGTGAAGGCTTCAAATTTGTAAGAGATCGTGGCCAACACAACTCCACGACATGATGACATCCATCGACTGAATAGGCCTTTTACTCACTTCCGGTTTAGTCAGCCGGATTAACCAAAAAATGTGTCGGCTGCAAATATTAACCGCTGACATAGATTTAGTTAGCGTTACTAAAAATCAAACTCCGTTTTACACTAATCATCACGATAAAAAAAATAAAAATAAAAAAGTAACCAGTCTAAACAAATTAACGCCTCCAACACAGCTTGTAGTATTTTTTAAAGGAATAATTGGGTCTTTCTAGCGTGTCAAGATTTAATTTTCGATGTTGAGTTGCGCTATTCTACTTCTAGTCTAAGGTCTAACCCAGGGTGTAACCGTTACCTCGGTCGTTGCGTTTAAAATTGTGTAAAGCAAATAAATAAATAGGTATTCATTAATCTAATAGCTAGAGCGTTAATATAGTTAAGTATTCGTAAATCTATCGCGCAAAGTTTTGCTAACGTAAGCACAGGATGTAAACATCACCGGATCCGTCGCAACGACGCGCGCCGACCAACGTTACCACAGATTGTGGGGAGAGTTCTTCAATCTGTGCGCTGTACTTCACGTTCACACAGCGAAGGTTGCGCCATCTATGATTGGGAATTGAATATAATTCGTAACATATCGCCAGTGCTGCTGTGTTGGTGGGAGAAGTTTGGTCGTGAAGAGTAGGAGAGGCGCTCTTTGCCTGCTGGAATAGGTGCTTCTGCTGGTGGAGTGGGGAGGAAAAGTTTACGTAAAGGGGATGTGATGTGAGATGTATTATTTTTGCTCAGAAAAGGGTTGCTGTTGTTTGTCATAGAAATGTTTTTTTGGTGGAGCTCCTAGGACTGGCTTGGGAGTGTAGTGTAGGGGACAGGCATACGATTGCACAGTCAGGATGATGATGATGCTTTGGAGAGATGGGGTGCCAGGAGGGTAGAGGAAAAGAAGGGATTGGGCGGGGTGGTTGGGGGTCCATTCCCGGGAGAAACGGGGATGAGGGTGGAGTAGGACAGGGTGGACGAATGCATGGCAGTGTGGAGAGACCCTCATAATTATTATGGGAGAGGATGGCGGCGTGGTAGTTGAGAAGGGTGGGACGTGGGGCGGGGGGGCCCGCGATTAGGGAAGTGGAGGCAAGGGTTTAGAAGTACTGGGAATAGCGGGATGGGGAAGGATGGAAAACTGTAGTTGAGTGACAAGAGTAATATTGTCACACTGGAGGGGGTGAGACGGTGCTGGGAGGAGAGTGGCATAGTAAAGTTTTTTTCCTTCATAGGGGATATCAGTGGAATGATTTCTTGCTTGTGGCGGGGATGCGGTAAAGGGTCTGGTAAAGGAAGGGGGTTTTACAGTGTTTTCTGTGGGGATTAATGATGTGGCGAGGGGGGACCGGGAGTGATTTGCGAAGGGTTTGGAACTTAGTGTGAGATAAGTGAGATCAAGAATTTATAAATAAATAAATTCTTGGTGAGATGGGCGAGGAGGGCTAGGGCGGTAGTGTGTTTAGTGCAGGAGGGGGGGGGGGGGAGAGTGGACTTTAAAGGTGGTACGGACCGGACATTCAACTCCATGTTTCTTCGGAGGGTATGGGGGCCGAAGTGGAATATGTTGATACTAGGAGAGCATGGTTGTGAGGAGCTGGACCACTGACAAATTTCAGTTTTCACAGGAGGCAGGGTGGAGTTGATAGAGGGAGATTTTGTTGGCTTGTGGGGATTAATTTTTTGGAGAAGAGGTGAGGGAGGGAGAAGTGGTGCAGCCCCACTATGCCCAGTTCGAGGAAAAACGCCAAAAAGTATGGTGAAATCAGGGTTTATTCCACGATCACGCGGTCTGTCCTTAGGAGATGTCCAGTGGTTCAAGGATGCTCTAGTTAGGGCTTCTAGCAAAGTGGCACACTACAGAAAGAGTTGTAGCTGGTTAGGAGCCTAGCTCCCAAAGTGAGGCTGAAGGGGGCTGCAGGGCCTTAAGTACCTAGAGCCGCAGCCAGTACCCACCACAGAGACAGTTTGGCTCCAAACTCGACATCGCGCGTGCACAGTAACGTTGTGTCAGCTGTTTCGTACCTTCCGAAACTGCAATCACAGCTCAGCAAAATCAACAAGCTCAATAGGGCATTCGTTATGTCATTACCTTTAAAGTGACCAGACGTGGTTAATTGATTGGAACAGGCTAGGCTAATGGATGTAACCAGGCACGAGCAATGCCAAATTGCAAACAATTTCGGGGAGGTGGTTGCAGGTGGTTACCAATGGTGGAGCTTTTGAGCATGCGCGAGGTACCGGAAACAGATTCATCGCTGCCGATGGTTGATGTAAGCAAGCCACATCAACGCAGTTATAGTAGGGAATGAACTGAACTGTCACCAACAGTGGTGCTTTTCGTTCGTTCTGTTCGGTGCTTTAGGAAGGTACTGAAAGTATATAGCAGGGTCCCCAAACTTATCAAACTGAGGGCCGTACAGCACAGTCGCTTATCTTTCGCGGACCGAATTTTCCTCGTCTGGTTCTAGTGGGTTCCAGCAGTGCCCATCCCACACCCCCAGGTGGAGTGAGCAGTGACCTTGCCCCAATACCAAACACTGGTTAATTAAGATAACAGTATTTTACCACCCTTGACCCTAAAGTTATAATTGCTTCTCACTAAACCGCCATCCTCCATTGTAGGAAACTGTGGGCTTACTTCCCACTTGGCAATTTATCGATGTTGAGATTTAAAAGGGGAAACTCCAGTGCGTAGTAGTGCATATGCGTATCAGCCATTCCTAAAGGATGTCGAGATCTGTCTAGTTTAGAAAAAGTAACCATCGCTTCACTCAGGAGAAAGGAAAATATGCCTTCAAGTGCATTAAAAAAGCTGAAAGATCACATTTAGTGAAAATAAAGCACGGGCCAGACAAAAGTGCTTCGCGGGCCGTATCTGGCCCCCGGGCCGTAGTTTGGAGACCCTGGATATAGAATACATAATATGGAGCCATAGTCTCAAGGTAAATAGGCCCACTAAGGCCTTAGCTTAAGGTATAAGAGGAGGCTGTGGTAACCATCGTTGTAGTAGACAGGTGATGGTGAAGGTGTGGCGGGGAATGGGAGCGTGTTGGGATGAGAAAGAGATTGGGTGCCAGACTGGGTGGAGGGGGATGAAGGACAGGATTTACTAATCTTAGATGAGGGGTAACCTGGGAAATGGGAAGAACTGAAGAGAGGGAGTGAAGAAGGGAGGTTCGACTTGGTGGGTGTGGCGGAGGCACACTTGGTGGACGATGTGGAGCCGTTGGGGTGGATAGGGTGGGATTTAATTGGGTTAAGGCGGGTGGGAGGGTGACTGGGATTGTCTTTTGGGGTAGGGATGGGTGGAAGAAATGGGGAGGGGATACTGTGGGTGACAGAGACCGTAGAAGGGGGGAAGATTACTGTTGGTGATGTTTAACCGGAGTGGAAGGGGAAGTGAGCAGCAAGATTCTTGGGCAGTTAACAGTTGGAGGGAAAGGTTTCAGCTCCTTATTTTGGGGGATTTTAATGCTTAGCTGGCTGAGTTGGGGGGGGGGGGATGGTTATGGATAATATAAATGGGAGAGCAGTTGGGAATTTTGTGTGGTGGAGTGCAGGGTAGCCAATCTAAGAAGAGTGCTGATAGGATATTCTTCACCTGGAGTAAAAGGAATTTTAAATCTGTGGTGGACTTTGTGATATGGAATGAAGAGGGGGGTGGGAGAGGGATATAGAGGTCGATGTGGAGGGTGGACTCGGATTCCTTGTTGGTTTTTATAGAATGAAAGGTGAGGGGGGAGAGGGCAGGGGAAGGAGAGAGATTCGCAGGGAAGAATGGCGGAAAAATTGAAGAAGATAGATGCTTAGAATTCTGGAGCATTTGGAAAAAATTCCAGCATAAGGTTGAAGAGGAAGTTTATGAATGGGAGGATGGATACGATAAATGGCAGACTGAGGTGCTGAAGGGTGTGGAAAAGCGTATATGGGAGGGATGGTGAGACTCTGAAGTGAGTGAAGTTATTCGGAGGCAGAAGGAAGCTTTTAGGGTGTGGAGAAGGGGAGTATGGAAAATGAGTGAAGGAAAAAGTGAGAGGAGATACCTCGAGTGAGTATTTGGAATGTAAGGCCAGAGGCGGGGAGATGGTGACTCTGGAAATTGGGAAGTTAAAATAATACTGGTTTTGCCATGATAGTGACTGGAAGGACAGAAGGGCAGGTGCAACTTACACTGGTCCGTTCAACCAGTTCAACCAGAAATTGCCTCGTGAAGTGGTGAGGGGGGGGGGGGGGGCAGATCTGAGAAGAAGTTTTGGCGGTGTTGGGTGGCTTGACTGAAGCAATTGCTGTGGGAGAATTTGAAGAAGCATTGGCTCAAAGGGAAAGCTGCTCACGGACTGGTGAGTGAGTTTCTGACGGAGATGAGAGTTAAGGGGAAGAGGAGGTTGATTCATGAAATGAATGTGATTCTTGGGGAGGGGGGAAGGGATGGTGCCAGACAGTTGGAAGAAAGTGAGGATTTCTTATGTTTATAAGGAAAAGTGAAAGGATAGGGGCAGACTGGAGAATTACAGGCCGGTGGCTATTACGAGTGTGGCTTATAAGTGTTCATGCGACACATGCGGATTAGTCTATGCAAGATGCTGGAGGGGAGAACTGGGAGAGGTTCAGAATGGCGTTAGAAAGTGAAGGAGACTTGAAGACAATGTATTCATGTGACTCAGGCGATTGAAGCGGCGAGGAAAGGAGGAGGAGACTGTGGGTGACATGTTTGGATATTGCTAGACCTTATGTTGGGGTTAGGTGGGGACAGAGCTTAGCAGTTTGGGAATTGACGAGGGTTTTATTAGGCTGCTACAGAAATGTATGATGGGGGGGGGGGGGTTGTAGCCACTTGGGAAGGTGTGGAGTCTGAGTGGGTGCAATGCAAAAGGGGGGCTTAAGACAAGGCTGCCCCGTCCCCGTTGTTGGTTTTGGAGTATTTGAGAGGATTGGAAAAGAGGCTGCTTGAGTCGAGATGGGGTTTCCACTGGAGGAAGAGGGAGGGGGGGGGGGACTTGCGCTCTGATGCTAACTTTTACGGACGATGTTGAGGTTCTTGAAGGGGAGAAGGAGGTTCTTGAAGGAGAACAACAACATCTGCTGGGGAGCATGTGCAGATTTTGGTTAGAGATAAAGGTGGAGTTTAGTGGGGAGAAATCTAGGTTCATGGTTTTTTGAAAGGTGGAGTATCAATGGGGCAAAGGGGAGATGAGGAGAAGGGGTTGAAAATCGGGAAGGTTGTGGTGAGCAGGGTTAAGGAATATGATTACCTGTATGCCATGTAAGCCGCTCATCCAGCCAAATGCCTAAGTTATCTTATTTCATTACTGTGTGCCAATTGGATCCCAGTGTAAATTTTAGAAAAGAAGACCTACTGAACAAAACTAACCTCGACTTTTCAGGGAATAGCGACATCCCTCTGTCACCACGACAGACCTCATTCTCAGCTATCACTGACTGGAGACCCTCAGCCAGGCCACCTGCATCACGTCCAACCTACCAGATGTCATTGGCGACCGCCGCTACATTACATCGCACAGCAGTGAGAGCAATAAGAGAGTTCAGGAAAACTACGAAGAGTAGCAGGCTTAAACAGCCACTCTGCGGCATGCCTCTGCTCGTGGATGTCGGAAACTGAAAAGCATCCAAAACAACATGCTGCAACATGTAGCAATAATGTAACAATGCCTGTGCGCTGGGCAAGTCAAAATGTTACGGTGCTATTAGATAAATACGAATGCAAACCTATTTACGTTGCCTTTTGGACTTAAATGTCAGACTGCCTGAGCGGGGAATCGAACCCACAACCTTTGAAATCAAAGGCCGGATTCCTAACCTCTCAGCCATACTGACATGGCCAAACGGAAACGTCCATAGGAAGCATTTAACATGCATACATACACAAATAATCAAACACTTTCCCAATCTGCACTGGTGGGATGCTTGTCTGTGCATCACACACCAAGTGAATAGAAAGGAACACACTCGAGCCTAATTGGCTTTCTGTCCCGTTTGTAACAGTGCTATTAGCACAGTGGGCAGGATGAGTGAATGAGTTATTAAGGAGCTTTAACCTATGGAGATAATCAACCCCGCGGAGAAGGAGAGGAGACAATGAGAGGGACAATTTAGCTGAAGATATTCAAGTGGAAAACCCAGAATTTTCGACAGCTGGCAGGATTGTTTGTTGCTTGTTTTTAGGGAGCACGAACCACGATGATGAGAGGGACAATTTAGCTGGTGAAATCCAAGCATAAAACTGGGGATCTATGACATGACACAATCGACATGACGACAAGGCACCTCAGGGCCTTTCTCTTCCCTTTCTTCTCCATAGGGCCCTTTGACAGTCACCAGGGGTGCCTTCGAAAGTTGACCCAACTGCCCAGAGTAACTCAAAACCTCGCGACCGCGTGTATTAACTCCCTAGGAGTCAAGTGATCGTGTATACTAATGCTTGATCAGGAGCGCCAGGGTTGACTATTTTGAGTTACTCCATAATCCAAGAGAAACCTGAGTAACTCAATTGGAGTGAATTTTCGAAGGCACCCCAAGATTGATTGATTGATTGACTGATCGGTTGATTTATTTATTTATTATGGAATATTAACACTATACACTAAAACAAGAATATACTAATAAGTATACGAATATGCTAAGCTGAAGCTCCATGTTCAGAATCAACTTGGCGAAAGAAGTTGGAATTCGACATCTTCAAACGATGAAAAATCTTTGTATTTTCAGGTTGGGTTTTGTTTGTTCTTGGCGAAAGAACGCAATGCTAAAAAAAGTTGGGAGTTACATGGAATATAAAAGTTTGGCCCCCTGCTAAAATTTGCTCGTTAGGTGGTGTTATTCAATACTAGAATGGGGGCCAACTTGGCAGGCCGCCATACTGGCCGCCACCTTGAAAAATGGCGGCCGGAAAACAGTTTTTCTTTATTTATCTCAAGAACAGTAACTCCAATCAAAAAACTTAGAATTGCAAAATTGTTCAGCACAACATTCTGCACAAAACATATTCCCATCAACTTTTTCGTGGAGGCAACGGTTAAAAAGAAAAATCAGAAGAAAACTATTATATACCTTTTGCGAGCAGTGTGATAAGCATACATAGTACAACATTCGAAGTCTATAACGTTTGACCTAATACAGATAAACGAATGAGGATTCAAGCGTTCGAAAGTTGCGATTAATACCTTTCGAAAGCTCTAAACCGCATTCATGTATCTTTAATTGATCAAACTTTACAGATTAAACCTTAATACAGTATATGTTTACTACAGCTGCTTAGGTGTGCCATTCACGTACTATTACGTTCGACCCTGTAAAAATTTTACCAAATATAGATACTTGAATGCAATTGTTTGAAAGGTACCAAATCCCCCCAGCCCCTCCCCCCATTTTGAACCCCCCAGCTCTCGACGCGCCATTAAGCTTCAATAACCATCCCTCCCCAAACCCCCGTTTTGAACGCTTCAAAACCAACATGTGAAACTATGTTATATTGGACGATTGGCCACAGACTCAAGAGGAAGACTATATTTTTGGGATAATTGTTAATTTAATATCTTTTCTCAAATGCCGGTGTTGAACATGACACTATATAATCATTAATTAATTATTTAGTTAAACAAATACGTTCTTCCTTTACAGTATTAATGCCATGGACTAAGGACTGTGCATAATTCCAACACATTGTGCATAATCCACAACACACACTGTGGTACTTCCAATTCCTACACACTTGTTATTGAGGAAACGTATAAAAACTTCATCGACGACTGGGAGCATTTTCGCACTATCTGGCATTGATGTGCATGTAGACCTGACAATAGTATAAGCAACCGTCGATAATGTAGTGGCCAAGGAATCTAAATGGCATAAAGGCCCAGGCGGGAGCTCTGTCAGGACAGACTACAACGTAAACTAAAGCAATCACAGGTGGCGGCTACTGTGGTTGCCTGTTCGAGTAAAGATAGTGTTGCTTCCATTTAGTCAAAGACTCCAAGGAGAAGCCCCATACTAAAGGCATCGGACAACTGTCTGTTCTGTATTAAAACAGAAGGAATTAAAACTGTTATGCAATACTTCCAGAAACTGGGCCTTAATAAAGCACTTAAGAAGCAAGTGATCCTCCATAATGATTCCAGGGTTTTGACTCGGCTTTCTACTGGAAATCTTGTAGCAAAAGTAAAATTAAGGGCCCATAAGGGGGTCTTAATTTACTTTTGCTGGTAGCAAATGAATTGAAATACCATACAAACGCTTTCATCTATCCCATCCTATTCATCTCATTGGACGAAGCCCTACAGCCATCTTCTGGATCATAGCTTTTCACATTAAGTGAATCGAACTTCGTAGAAAAATTTCAAAATAAATAACAATATCAGCACCAATATCTTCTGTAAATTTTCGACTGTCAATACTCTGGAGAGGTTGGGGCTCAGACGACAGACGACAATGGAATGATTTTTTTCTGTTTTTGCCTTATGGAGACTGTCGTGTGAGCCCCAAAATCTCCAGAGTAGTGACAGTCAAAAATTTGCAGAAGATATTGGTGCTGACATCTTTATTTATGTTGAAATTGTGCGTATACTGTACTACGAAGATGTTCCCATATTTCAAAGTGCGTGCTACGCCATTTTTAGAGAACTGAATCGAAGCAGCGGTAGAAATAGATGAAAGAGTTTGTATGGTATTTGAATTCATTTGCTTCCAGATTTCCAGTAGAAAGGCGAATCAAAACACTGGAATCATTATAGAGGTGCACTTTTTTCTTGAGTTCTTTATTAAGGCCCAGTTTCTGGAAGTATTGCATAATAGTTTTAATTTCTTCTGTTTTCATGTAGAACAGACAGTTGTCCGATGCCTTTAGTATGGGGCTTCTCCTTGGAGTCATTGACTTAATGGAAGCAACACTATCTTTAGTTTACGTTGTAGTCTGTCCTGACAGAGCTCCCGCCTGGGCGTTTATGCCATTTAGATTCCTTGGCCACTACATTATCGACGGTTGCTTATACTATTGTCAGGTCTACGTGCACATCAACGCCAGATAGTGCGAAAATGCTCCCAGTCGTCGACGAAGTTTTTATACGTTTCCTCAATAACAGGTGTGTTGGAATTGGAAGTACCACAGTGTGTGTTGTGGATTATGCACAATGTGTTGGAATTATGCACAGTCCTTAGTCCATGGGATTAATACTGTAAAGGAAGAACGTATTTGTTTAAATAAATAATTAATTATTAAATAAGAGCCATGTTCAACGCCAGCATTTGAGAAAAGATATTAAATTAACATTTATCCCAAAAATATAGTCTTCCTCTTGAGTCTGTGACCAATCGTCTAATATGGCATAGTTTCACGTGTGGGTTTTGAAGCGTTCAAAACGGGGGTTGGGG
>JAHWFP010218897.1:16548-30807 GCA_023313725.1 Lithobius niger
CCCCCCCCCCCCCCCCCCCCCCCCCCCCCCCCCCAAAAATGGGTGATTAATGCCTTTCAAACGATTCAAATTGCATTCAAGAAGCTATATTTGGTAAAATATTTACAGGGTCGAACGTAATAGTACGTGAGTGGGACACTTACGTGGCTGTTGTAAACATGTACTGCATTACGTTTTAGTCTGTAAAGTTTGATCTACTAAAGATACATGACTGTGGTTTAGAGCATTCGAAAGGTATTAATCGCACCTTTCGAACGCTTTAATCCTCATTCGTTTATCTGTTTTAGGTCAAACGTTATAGACTAGAATGTAGTACTATGTATGCTTATCACACTGCTCGCAAAAGGTATATAATAGTTTTCTTTGATTTTTCTTTTTAACCCTTGCCTCCACGAAAAAGTTGATGGGATATGTTTTGTGCAGAATGTTGTGCTGAACAATTTTGCAATTCTAAGTTTTTTAATTGGAGTTACTGTTCTTGAGATAAATAAATAAAAACTGTTTTTTGGCCGCCATTTTCCAAGATTGCGGCCAGTATGGCGGCCTGCCAAGTTGGCTCCCCTTCCAGTATTGAATAACACCACCTAACTAACTAATTTCAGCAGGGGGCCAAACTTTTACATTCCATGTAACTCGCAGCATGGCAGTCACACGTACTGGCTTTTGAGTTACGCAGTCTAACGGTGAAAAAGCTTGGCTGACTCCTTAAAATTGTTTTTCGATTGATTGGTTCGTCTAAATTTACACTTTCCCTAACCTCCGAAACAGGAAAAGGCAGTGTCACACTAAGGCTTACTACAGGTCGCTGCTCAGTTCACTGTCCCGGCTTTTGCTTACGTCGACTGTGCAAGTAAAAGATCATTGAATTTCCTAGCGAAATTGTCCCTTTCCGTCCCAAAAATTAGTCGATAAGGACGTTAATTCGACTAATTTTACTTTTTTTGTAAAATCTTATTTGTTGTTGTAAGATTTAGGAAAAGCGTACCAACTTAAGTTCTCTAAAACAACGAGAGACTTAAGATTTTCCTGAACGTGACGGTAACGAATTATTAACACGGATTAGTTCATAGCACAGTGCTTGATTTATATTTATGCGCCACGCACTAGCGTACAGTCAATAAATATTTTAAGCGAAAAACAAACAAGCAAAAATAGGAGAAGGGTGATGGAAAGGATATGCAAGTTTCTTTGATGCATTTACAATAACAATCAACGGGCGGACTACAATTTGGGTAGGTAGTCTCACGTGCAACCATAACGGTATAAAATGAACAAAAATGAGACTGCCAAGCATCTTTGGCGTTTAGGGAAAAAAAGCAATAGAATTCGTATCCCCATGGAACACAGCTGTGCAGGCACACAAATAAAAAAAAAACGGATTAGAGTTCACTAGGACGAAACGAAACTATAATTTATACCCAATTCCACGGAACAAGAATTTTTTTTATCCCTTGGTACTATCAGAAAGTAAACGCAATTTTTGTTTGAGTGCCGGTTTGTGTTATACAGGCGTTTTGTGATTTAGACTATGTTTGGTCTGTGTTTGTGGGTTTATGTTTCAATTCTGTTTAGTGTGAGTGGTTATGTGTTTTTGTGTGCATTTGTGTGTAAAACATACAAGATCCTCCTTGTTAATGGCGTTTGTTTTGTCCATTTCTAGCATAAGGATTGTTTTTATTCCTGGTAATATCAGAAAGTGAAATCAATTTGTGTTTTAAATATGCCATACATATGAGTGAGTGTGTGTCTACTATGCATATTACACAGGCGTTTTATTATTTTGGGGATCTGTTGTGTTTTGTTTTATTCTCTTGTATCGAGTTTAGATCATAATTTGTTTGAAATTTGTGTTCGAAATGGGCCACGTCTCTCTCTCTCATGTGTGTGAGTTTAATTTGTGCATTACAGGCGTTTTATTATTTCGGGCGTTTGGTTTAATTGGAGTTCAACTTATAGTTCGTTTCGTTTGAGCGGACTCAAATCCATGTTTTATTTGTGTTCCTTCACAGCTATGAGTTCCGTGGGGATACGAGCTCTAATGTTTTTTTTTATAACCGTTCATTTTGTTCAGTTAATTTGTTCGCATTTATTGCTTCTGTTTTATTGGTACGGAGTGGTGTATCATGTGTATTTCCATCCAATAAATTCGTAAATTGCCCGATGAAATTCGAATCAAGGTAACTTACCTAACCTACCTTAATCGACAATAACGAAGGAAATCTACATACTACAGAAATTATTTGTTTGACGCTTCTCGTGTCTTGTGCCCGAGTCTTAAGGCCTCTCCAGACAGAAGCAAATTTCGTGCAAAGCTATGCGTAACTACGTGCCTAAAGCCCTAACCAGACTGGCTGCTCGCGGCTGCACGCCGACGTAGTATGATGTAAAAAAGACGTCAATATTCGTCCTTAAACGCAACACCAACCACACGATTGCTGCAATGTTGACCTTGTAGGTACGTAGTTACGCATAGCTTCGCACGAAATTCTCTTCTGTCTGGAGAGGCCTTTAAAGGTCAATATTGCAGCAATCGTGTGGTTGGTGTTGCGTTAAGGACGAATATTGAAGTCTTTTTTACACCATAGTGCGTCGGCGTGCAGCCGCGAGCAGCCAGTCTGGTTAGGGCTTTAGGGCTTTATTGGCGCTTGAATCTTCCGACTTGCAGAGTGTCCTTTGGGACTTTGTCGTATTTAGAAATTTCGGACTGGATCTAGTTTTTCTTTGTTCGAGATGTTTTTTTTTTCTGTGCGCTCTTTTGCACCTGTGTTTGGTAGTTTAGTCCAGCTGTCCTATCATTTCTGACCGAGTGTATTTTCAAATCTAATGGTAATATTTCGGCACTGACGCAGTGGCGCACCTAGATGGGGCAAAAGGTGGTACTTGCCCTTTCCAAGACCCGAGATTAAAGTGGCACTATCACCGATTGCAAGCAGACGAAATCTGACAACATCTAGCACTACGTGGTACTATCTAGCTATTGCTTGCACCAAGCGAAGGAATGCATAACGGCATTTCTTTTAACGAAACAAACTGTCACGATATCCTTAATTATTGAATGAAAATTTGGTTCGTCTTCGTGCACCTGGGAGCACGCTATACAGATTAACAATATCATTGCCGATAGATGGCGCCACGGTATTTTCGTTCGCATTTCAATCGGTGATAGTGCCACATTAACAGTAAAATTGAGAATTGCAAGAGCACTTCCGATTTTTTTTCCGTTACTGACATCAAAAGGTTCCTCTTTTTTCCCTCAGGAAGGGTAACGTTGATTTATATTACAACGCTCTCAACAACCCAAATTCGTCTTCGAACCCAGTGTTTCTTCATCTCCTCCTCCTCACCCCCCTCCAGTGTGAAAAATTATTTACATCGAAGTTGAACAAAAAAAATACGGAATTTTTCTCCATTATGGAAATTGCTCAAAGTAGTCTTCATAAATGCATCAAAATGGTGATGTACATTTTCTCCCCATCAGTTCTTCCCCATCATTTCCCCCCACATCATATCCTCTCCGCATCAATTCTTCCCAGTGACTTTTCCTCCAAAATCATTTCCTCCCGGAATGGTTTCATACCCAGACATTTTCATCACCGTTCGTTTTTCTCCCAAATGAAAGAAAAATAATTATTTAAAGATGTTTACACTGGTATTTTTCGTTCCTAAGAAGCTTAAAATATTTACCGTCAAATTTTATACGCGCTTACGAATATTGCTTTCACTGCTTTGACTGCAAAATTGAAGAACATTGTTAGAAAGTAAGATGCCGATGCTGAACATCAAATAAAGGAATATTTGAGAAAGCTGGCATATAATAATACATACAGGACTAAACTTTAGTGACTCTGATTATAGGGCAGTGACACAACGTAGTATTATTGTATATAACTCTATGCTGCAGCCAGTAACTGGGTTAGCTGCAAGGGGCACTGGTGGGGGAAAAGAAGAGCCTCTTATTGAAGCCAATGCTACTAGAGTGGATTTCTTAGGCCTAAAACGCGCGATGTTCGTCGATTTGTTGGCAGTTGCTGACATTTTTAAGCAAGTGGAATCTTTATTTTCCGATTACAACCTAAGCAGCATAAGGAATTGGAGAAAACGACGGTGTTTTAACCCTACAAAATCCACTCTCGAAGCACTGGCTTGACTAGAAGTGCCGTTGTTTAACCCACCATTTCAATCTAGTGCCCCTCGCAGGTATCTCTCTTGTAGCCAATATGACATCACTTGACGCTGATTATTGGTTTGATTTTCTGGAACGTTAGTTTTAAATGTTACGTGATAACCCATTTTGACTCTAAAAAGATGGGGAGAAATCTATAATTTTAAAGATGACAATCGGGGTGATTGTCATCTTGGGAGGAATTATTGGTGGGAGGATATCAATATGGATTTATTTTGTTTGGGGGTGAAGTTGTTTAGGAGGAAATGATGGAGAGGAAATGAATGGGAGGAAATTACACCGAATCCATGAAAATCATAACAGTGTTAAAAATACGTTAGCTTTCGGGTCATTTTTTTTAGCTCCTGCAAGCCAAATTCCTGAATGTACCACTGCACTGAGAGAAGTGTAAATTGTCGGAACTCCTCTCAAATCACATCAGCTATAACCACGAAGTTTATTTTCTCAGCGATTTCAACACTTCTAGAATTCCTTTTAACACCGCCATCTTCTCGTCGTGCATCTGCCTCATCTGCGACAAATGAGCCTCGTTTTCTTTGCGTCGTTGTTCGGAATAATTTCTCAGAGTCTGAACTAAATCCGAGAACGGCATGAGGTTCTGAATCTGCGCCTGTTTCCTTTTGGCAAGGAGAACGTTTCTCTTCTTCTTAATGCTATTTTGACCAACACTTGAAGAATGGTCTGCAGAAGAGCACTGGGCGTGCGAGGACATCGTGGAAGAGGCTTCTTGGCAACTACTGGCCAGTTTGGGTCGGTAGCCGTAGAGGTCACTGATTTCGTTGAAGTAGGGACAAGTCTTGTGATCGGTACCTTGTTTGGAATTGTGATCCGCAACTTTGCGATACGCCGCTGTCAAACTCTTCCACTTGTTTTCGCACTGTGCCGCTGACACCACGTGCTGCCCAATGTCTTTCATTTTCTTCGAAATGAGGATCCACACGCTCTTCTTTTTAATGGAACCTTTCATAAATAAGTGTCTGTTGACGCGGTACAAGCTGATGAGAAGCAAAGTCGACTCGTGTTGCCAAACGAAGGAGTCTTTTGGGTCAGTATCTTCGCTTACCAGTTGGCCACCAGATGGAGCCTGTATCGGTTGTCCTTGCGATTCACTCGAGTATACATTCGTATCTGACTGCGGCATGGGTACTCTTTGGACGTTCTGGTGACCTGCACAGAGTAAGTCAAAAAAATACCATTAGGTCGCTAGGTCGCGTTTACCAACTTTCTCACTAATGCAAAACTGCTAATCTGACGGTGTTTATTAACACATGAATTGCCACATTCTGTTAAGGGAATGCGTCAATACGGAAACATATTGTATTACGGTATAAATGCTAAGGACAAAGTACTAAAGTGAAGCCAAGCCAAAATGGTGCACAAAAAATACACAAAAAGCGACGGTTCGGGCCTGAATACTACCCGTTGTGATAAACAAAACAAACCTTGAACAAGAGACTGGCTTCCCACAAATCTAATCTTAAATACAACGACCAAACCAATTCCTTGGTTCTGCATCGTATAGCCACAGGGCACACCCCAGGATTAGCAAATACAAAAATTATTTTTCACGAAAAGCAATACAGATCGAGGGTAAATTTAGAAAGTATTTGCTTTTTAGCACAACGTCCGCCAGTCCATAATCACATTTTACCTGAAAATAAGCAACTTTCGGATTATTCCAGCAATGCATAAATTAGGTATTTCGAATTTTTCCTGCTAGGGGACTGGTGTGTATAAGCCAGCCATACTTAAATTTGTCACCTACACTCTGCTTTCTGCAGTGGAAGGTCAGGTTCCCTATTGTCGGTTTAAACCCGACTTAGGTAATTTTTACTATTATTTTAATTTTAATTTTACTGATGCTTGCTGTTGTGTTATTTATGTTTTGACGCTCGCTTTTTGCCTGAAGTGTGGCTGAAAACGGGTAGTATTCAGACCCGAAACGTCGCTTTTTGTGTATTTTTTGTGAACCATTTTGGCTTGTCTTCACTTTATTACTGTATTGGTGCTTTTATCGTTGTGAAGGACAAAGTACAACAATAATTTAAAACGTTTGCTTCAACGTGTCGTTTCTTATTATCCCACGATTAGTTTACGTTCGTGATAATGAGGAGACGCCAGGCTCCTATATATGGATTAACTCTTTCGCTTGGATAGCAATGATGATTTCTATATTCCAGCTATGCAGTGAAGTCAGCGCCAAAACACCCCCATAAGAACAGGAAAAGTTCTGCAAGCACTCACGCGTGTTTTAGGGTGGCCGCACACCAAATCAGACAATTATTGTCTCACGACGAGACGTTGCAAGACAAAACGACAGACCCCAGCAGTCGAAACTAGGAGCTTCGCTTTGTTGGCGTGAGACGCCTAAAGACGTCTCGCGACAACGTCACATCCGGTGTGTGGTGCTCAGCTCTTTGCTATAGTTTTGGAGACGTCTGCAGCACGCTGAGACAGGTTTCGACAAAATGTCCTGTCGTGAGACCAAATGTTGCATTTGGTGTGTGGCCGGCCTAAGGGTGGCTGCACACCAAAATCGACAAAACGTCGCACGACAGTACATTTTCTTGAAACCAGTCTAATCATGCTGCAGACGTCTCCAAAACTATAGGAATGAGCTGAGCGCCACATACCGGATGTGACGTTGTCACGAGACACCTTTAGGCATCTTTAGGTGTCTCACGACAACAAAGCGAAGCTCCTTCTAGTTTTGTCTGTTGGGGGTCTCTCCACCAGATGCGACGTCTCGCGACATTTCGTCTTGCAACGACGTTTTGTCGTTTTTTGTGTGCGGCACCCTTAGGGTGGCCGCACACCAAATTAGACAATTGTTTCGCGACGAGGCGTCGCAAGACAAAACATTGCGTCTGGTGGAGAGACCCCCCCCCTACCAGACAAAAACTAAAAGGAGCTTCGCTTTGTTGTCATAGGACGTTTAAAGACGCTTAAAGACGTCTGGCGACAACGTCGCATCCAGTGTGTGGCGCTCAGCTCATTGCTATAGTTTTGGAGACGTCTGCAGCACGTTGACATAGGTTATGACAAAATGTCCTGTCGTGTGAGACCACCAAATTAGACAAATGTATCGCGACGAAACGTTGCGAGACAAAACTTCGCATCTGGTGGAGATACCCCACCAGACGTAACTAGAAGGAGCTTCGTTTTGTCGTCGTGAGGCGCCTAAATACGCCTAAATACGTCTCACAACAGTGTCTCATCCGGTGTGTGACGCTCAACTCATTGCTTAGCTATGGTTGTGGAGACTTCTGCAGCACGCTGAGACAGGTTACGGCAAAATGTTTTGTCGTGCGACAAAACGTCTAGTTTGGTGCGCGGCCACCCTTAGTACTCTAGTATACAGCCGAAACGACTGAGAAGACTATATATATAGCCACGACTTTTTCCGTCTTTCGCCTTTTTCAACTTCGGAACAGTACCAAATAGAGACAAACGGTTTTCACATTTAGATTCAGCGTCCAAAAATGAGTAAAAAAAGACGGAAGTGTCACATGGAATGGCCCACAAGTGACCGGAAGTGGCTGAGTGAGTCCATCGCCTATGGAACGATAACAGACAGAGGCGAACGGTTTTCACTGTTAGATTCAGCGTCCAAAAATTAGTTCTAAGGATTACAAAAAAGACTGGAAGTATGAAGTGGAAGTGACCCACAAGTGATCGGACGTGGCCAAAAAGTGAGCCCATTATCTATGGAACGGTACTGGATAGAGACAAACGGTTGTGACAATTAGATTCAGTGTTCAGAAATAAGTAAAAAAAAAAAAAAACGTAAGTGTTACACGGAATGGCCCACAAGTGTTCGGAATTGGTCTAGTGAGTCCATCATCTATGGTATGGTACCAGATAGAGGCAAACGGTTGCCACCATTAGATTCAGCGTCTAAAAATTAATAAAAAAAAACCGGAAGTATGACATGGAAGTGGCCTACAAGTGGTCGAGGGAGCCAATCATTTACGGATCGGTACCAGATAAAGACAAACGATTTTCACTATTGGATTCAGCGTCAAAACATTAGTGATGTATTAATTTATGATAGTGTAATTTAAATCATATCAAAGACCAAAACTGGTAAAAGGGGCCGCCAAGTTCCGAATGGTTCGGCCCTTCAAAGGAGTGATATCAACACACCAAAAAGTTCGCCAAGTTATTCGCACCGCTTAATAGTTCGACGGTTAAATGAAAACTAGAACATTGCTATTTTCGGTAGCAATGTTCAAATCTTCATTTAACGTTAAGTTGGCGAATGTTTTGGTGTGTTGATATCACTCCTTTGAAGGGCCGAACCACTCTCAACTTGGTGGCCTCTTCACCAGTTTTTGGCTTTGTTTATTTTGCTTTGTTTTTAGAGTTGGTTTATTTTTCGTGAATTGGACGTTAGTACAATTTCTTTGGCAACGTTGTTTAGATTTATCGTGCTACACTAGTGTGTGTCTAGGCACGCACGTCAGTATACGAGTTGTCATTGTCCGAACTTTGGCTGTCCATGAGAGACGATGCCGACAATACTAACAATGGTTATAATAATATTTTCTTACTTCCACGCCATCCTCGTTACACCCCTAGGCTCCAAACCATGAAAGGTACGCAGTTCGTATCGTACTGCAGCCATTCGTCCAATTTCATAGCTGGAAGCCTTCCCGTTATCTCGGTATCGATGAATAATCACCCTATGGAAATTAACATGGGGATGAGCGGACTAGAATTAGGTAGCTAGCTAGCTAGTTACACATTTTCAACGGTATTGAGGGTCACATTTTGCATTGAAAGCAGCTTAGCTGGCATTCCTACACGAGTTAATTTTTGTCAGGTGGGTCATTGGTCTTGATTTCAATACAATTTATGCTTTTGTACCGCATTATTATTTTTCCCCAAGTACCTAAAAAAAGGGTTTAAAGGGTTTAACGAGCGTAACCACTCCTGGTCATCTGCCCGAAGCCCTAAGGCCCTATGTCTGCAACAGCCTGAAATGTGCCCAACTATGCTTGCTATGGCGCCGCGCTACAATGGTTTACAACCTCGACAATTGAACTGATGTAATGTTTGGTGTGATGATTGTTGCCTAACTTGGCGCGACACACTAGCGTGTGTCTAGATAATAAACGGACAAGTGAGAAAGTCGCATCTGTTTAAGCTGTTATGATTTACGAATTAAAAATATTCTTAAAGCACAACAGCACAGTAAACAGATGCAATTTTCTGAATTGTACATTTAATTGTTTAAATTAAAAATCATACATTTTTATACGTGTACATTTTAATAAGTAAAGTGAAAATTCAATCATTATAACCCTTATTTTACGGCGCACTTGACGTTTTTGTTTGTAATCCATGTACCATTTTTATGGCATGCAGTAATGTCGACTAAACAGGGAAAACTGGCAAAGTGCGGGTGAAAAATTGTTGGCTCAAAAGCATTGTTAACATTTCTTTTTTCTTCAGTTTATGCCTTGCGGCTGGCGTTTGCTGATTGGCATTCCCTAATTAGGTTTAAAACAATGTAAAGCAATAAAACTAATCGTTCAGGGTACGGCAATTCTGGAATAGCTCGTTGGAAAAAAGGTCTTTTTGAGGATGAAGGAGGACGAAATTTCTGGATTTGATTATGTTTCAGCAAGACCAGATGAATGGGGGTGCTTTGAGTGCTGAAGTATACAGCTACCGACCGAAAAGGGCCTCAAGCGTGCTTCAAGGTTACGGGAGAAATAAAATAAGGTACTATTTTAAATCATTTTTTTTTTTTTTTTACTTTTACTGTTTTCACAAAAAAAATGATTATCCCAAAACAGGGAACATTTTTATTTTGGGATTGGAGGGGGGAGGGGGTGAAGAAGTGCCACAATACATTTTAAGCACCAGGCCTCTATGAGGCTTAATCCGGCCCTGTGTTTCAGAATTTAGGTAAGTGCTGTAGTGTTTCTGCTGAAACGGTGGTAGAACAATAAGAAAAACAACATAAGTGAACAGTTGTCAAATTTACACGTGACTTCCTACTTTTAGTCATGCATAGAATTGCATATTTTTTTGGATATCTTCCATGCTTATCTACATCTGGTCAAGTTTGGTTGAAAAATATTGAATAGGGCAGTGACATGATGTAGTATTATTGTGTATAACTCTATGGTGGAGCCAGTAACTGGGTTAGCTGCATGGGGCACTGGAGGGCGAAAAGAAGGGCTTCTTACTGAAGACAATGCTGTTAAGAGTGGATTTCTTAGGCCTATAACGCGCGATTTTTGTCGATTTGTTGGCAGTTGCCGACATTTTTAAGCAAGTGGAATCTTTATTTTCCGATTACAACCTAGCAGCATAAGGGATTGGAGAAAACAACGTTTTTTTAAGCCTATGAAATCCGCTGTCAAAGCACTGCCTTGACTAGAAGTGCCGTTGTTTAACCCACCATTTCAATCCAGTGCCCCTTGCAGCTATCTCTCTTGTAGCCAATATGACGTCACTTGCCACTGCTCTATAGGAACGGAGACCTTAATTGTAGCTGGCGTAAGAACTTCAATCGTATTCATACTGTGCTAGTAGGATACAAAATAAACTGAAAATTCAATGCTCCACGAACGATTAAATAAATGTTACAAACAAAAATGTCAAGTATGCCGTAAAGGGTTATATGATTGCAGCTTGACTTTACTTTTTAAAGTGAATACAGATAAAAATTTATGATTATTAATTTAAATAATCAAATGTACAATTGAAAAACATTGCATCTGTTTAAGTGCTGTTGTGCTGTACGAACCCAAAAAAAAAAATTGTCGTAAATTACAATAGCACTTAAACAGATGCAATGTTCTCTATTGTAATAATTTAAATTAAAAATCATAAATTTTTATCCGTGTAGATTAAAAAAAGTAAAGCGAAGCTTCAATCATATAACTCTTTACGGCATACTTAACATGGTCTCAAGCTTTCTATCGGAAAAGTACCAGAATTTATTTATTTATTTATTTACTATTAGTTTTTTTTTTTGTTTCTATGGCGCTTAATAGTCGACAACCCACTAGGGACGCAGGGAGCAGGGATCTCAGCGCATTCCACGGAGATGCGTTTCGGTATTGTTACATTTTTTTTCCGAAACCAAGAAAAAAAAAAGGAAGGTTTATTTTATTTTACATCAAATGTTGTTATGACCTACAACATGATTATCGGCTAAATAACATTAAAGGAATTGGTAAAAAAAAAAAAAAAAAACCCCGTTTATTTTCACTTTCCATCGGGCATTGTTCGATCGTAATCTGGAAGGCGAATTCAGTGAGCAGACCGTGCTTCAAAAGAAAACGTTCTATTTTGTAACGTACCTGGCTGTTGTACCGAATAACAAAGATCCGGAATTAGTCCGTGAGGCTCCATTTTTGCTGAAATTGGTTACCCTTTCGTTAAAAACGAAGCCATGATAAGATTATTCCATAAAATAAATGACATCTGCATTCTGATTCCGGAATGAGATGGCGCAGAAATAATTACGATATCCGACAACGGAGGGAGCCACAGTCTTCAAATCGGCGTTGTCCCACTGCCGTTGGCAAGGGTGGAGTCAGAAGAATCGTTTTAGAAAGAGAACCACGTTGTTGGCTTTCATACGTGGTGGCCATTTTAGATCCAGGGAACAAGTGGACACAATAAAGCACTGCGTGGTACTGATTAAAAGCGCCACTCAAAACCATCCAGCGTAACGCTAGCCATAGGTGTGCGTCGTATAATGTTTCGTCAGCGGCGGCGTGGTTACGTATTCTTTAAACGAGGTGGTATTTACTAGCCGCAGTGCCCGACAGATGGGCGGCGTACTGGGACAGAAATGCAATACCTGAAACATCCTGAAATGTTTCAACAAAAGAACGAATATCGGTTAGTGAAATAAACAACAGGCCGTAACCGTGTTTGTTATTGGACGAGTGAGCAAAGCTAACGATGTCCTGTTTTTACAGTTAAATAAATATACACAAATCACTGTAAATTATGTAAAGGAAAGAGAAAAAAAATGCCAAACAGAGAAAATCATGCACTACTCATACATAGTAATATACTACGTTATTTCTAGTGTTTGATTTCCTCTGTCCTACTGTATATATTGTTTTTACGGTGGCGGACTGGCCAGGGAGGGAAGAAATTTTTTTTCAGAGTTTTTTTTTTTAAACCGTAACAGGAAGGCTCACGTAACTTTTATTGGTTCGATATTAGTTTCACCCGCAGATTGAAAATTACAAAGAATAATAATAAAAAAAGATCAGCCCTTTAATTTGTCAAGATATTTCTGAGCCGCTTGGTCTTATACTGTCGAGGTTTACAAAACGCTAGTAAAATAAGTACTTTGTATTGAGTAGGCGTTACACGTATAATAATTTGATACTGTTTCTCGATCTCAATACAAATCTTAGTCTAAAACAGAGTTAGAGTCAGAAGAAAACATTTCTCTCCCCTCCTTACTTTAGTCTTGGGCGATAGTACATATTTGTGAAGGGTTACATATTTGGTGGGCCCATAAATGGTCCGACGCATCACGACCCATTTTTTTTAAACATAGTTCCCAAGATGGGGCTCTCGACCCTTGGGTGAGATTTCTTTTGTGCTTTGACCACCCCAGCTCTCTGCCTACCTGTCCGTCTGTTGTTGCTAACTTCCGCTTTTACGGCCAAACGCATTACACCATAAGAGAAGAAAGGGGTGGGGATGGAAAAGAAACTGCCCGTCTGCTCACATCAACTCACTCTCTTACGTTTCCATGGCAACTCGGCACGTTAACGACAAGTGAGCTCCGCCATCTTAGTTTGTCGCTTGTTTTGGCCGAATTCTTCAATCACTATTATAGCTATGTAATTACTAATTCGTGGTAAGCAACTGAACGGTGTTTTTTTCTTTTTTCGATAGAATGGTTGTCTTAATTTGATTGTGTGGCCGACATGTATTTGCTATGATGCACTATATATGTAAACTACCCGGAAACGATGCTCTAACAGTAACAATTTGCGTTTTAATATCACCACTTGCAATGGCCAAAGTAAGTTGGCGGAGTTCTTTACCACTCGTCGTTTTTGGTTTGATACTCTCTAGCTAAGTAGCTAGCTATAGTCTGTTCCGCATTAAGTTTGCAGGAAACTGACTGCATGATGTCCCGTTTTCTTCCAGTAACGAGTGCAAAAACAAGTAAATATCGTACTCGTAGACTCTAACAGTAACTGTGTAGAGTTACAAGCGTGATATCAACACGTTTTGCACTTGTAGTGCAAGGAAACGTGGCGTCATTCAGACAGTTTCCTGCAACCATAATGTGGAACAGACTATAGCTAGTGACATAGTAACGTTTTTCCCACGTTTAATCCCATGAACTTTATTGCTGATGGCGATGGCGAATGGCTAATGAAAAATTGGGAAGGCCTACACAGCTGAACGTTTTACACACGAATGCACAGGGTAATCTGAACATAATCATTTTGCTGGTTTGGGGATTGTGGGGTCAGGGCAAATGCGTGGGAAGGTTTTGAAATTTGCAGCCAAGGAATTTAAACTGAGTTGTAAAAGCCTGGACTGCAACGAAGGACAAAATAGTCAGTCATTTACGTTACGGTGTATTGCGTTACAGTACAGGGATACACGTTACATGATGGTTACGCCACAATACGAACAGCCACGAGCAAACGGGGTTTATGCAACCAAATAACAAAATGCTTTGTATTCAGAAACAGTGAACTAAAGGGATTTGCGCGAGAAAGCAAACAAAAAAATTCTCAATTCGGCTGACCTAACGGCTAATTATTTATGGACATAAATTCCTAAAGAAAAAAGGTCGAGACACATGTAAGATACATATAACAGTTTTAAGTTACACGTGTCTATTAAAGGTACATTCATCCCAACGCCATTTTTCTCGATCCTCCACATCAGGGTCACCCTCTGATCCTCTTAACTATAGGCCTATTGCTCTTACATGTGTGGCGTGCAAAGTCATGGAATCCATCATCCGAGATGACATGGTTCGGTTCTTGGGTGAACAGTCTATAATTTGCCAACACCAGTTTGGTTTTCTCCCACTTAGGTCTGCGGTTCATCAGTTACTT
>JAHWFP010218899.1:0-31333 GCA_023313725.1 Lithobius niger
AGATTAACATACCACGAAACTAACTCACCACATCGTCGTCCATACATCCCGTCTGATTAACAACAAATTGATTTGGCAGCGAGTCGGGTGCTTAAAGACGACTTTCGATTTCTATTGCGTCAGACCCGTGACCCCCTCTCCTCCTACTAACTAAAAAAAAAGTATTTCCAAAGAAATTGGGACAGCACTGTTTACCGTTTCTGACGCAAAGATGAGCCAAAACAAGATATGGAATGATTGACATTCGAAATACAAAATAGAGAATGTTTACACTATTTTGTAAAATTCCGTTCTTCCTCGTCTATCTGAACATTTACTTAAGACTCGATCTATAGTTAGAGGGCGTTATGTTAATGCCGCTACAACATTAACGAAACTTCCTCCTGTGAAGCTATTTTTAGTTTAGAATATTTTTTCATGTCTGTTGTTGCGTTGATCGGTTAGAGTCCTTCCAGTTTTTTCCTTCTAAAAATAGCGATTCTTTCATAAACGAAGTTGCGGTACACGCGAACTTATCAATACACTGAAAATTTACTCTTCGTAGGGTATTTTTTCCGGGTTTTTCTTTTTTTTTTTTTTAGATCTAAATATAACAACCTTATCATCTCAGCAATAGCCAGTTAAGATGAGAGGACGAGGGGTTTATTAATCGTGAACGGAAAAAAATAATTTGTGACTTTTTTCTTGTGACTATTTTTTTTTGACGGACAGTTACAAATTAGAAATATGAAGAACACACATTTTGATTTTAAAGTTTGCAACTTCTTCTTCACATTTTATTGGGGTGGGAGTAATACAGGGGTGTGTCGAAGATGAAAATATTTGAACGGGGGTATAACAGCAGAAATTTCCGACTGTATTCCCCACCCTCCTCCATGAATTCGCCCCCTGGTGAAAGTATGTTCATGTTTCCGCTTGACTGGTTAGGCGGCTATTTAATCCTTTGTCGTCTGACTACGGATAACTTTCAAACTTTCAAATTACTGTCGGTTCCAAACAACAATCTTTATATTCCGTCCATGTACAGTACTTCGGCCTGCCCCTTACTCTGCTGACTCGCCCGCCGTCCCAAAAATATCTTTACTAGCTGCTGGACTTTTTATCTCATTCATATGCTTTTAATTTCTGCTTTTGAAAAATCCTCCTGACGATGCTAGATGGACGGCCCCAGAAGATGGGCGCCCTGGCACCAACCCTGTCTCGCTGGTGACCCCAGAGGCTCTTTTCGTAGCATTATACGGAAGGTACGGAAAATCGGTCAAAGTGTCGGGGCTCAAAAACTGGCCGTGTAAACTTGATGAAACTCGGTGTCAGGGTAGCCCTCGTACCTTTTACCAGCATATAGTCAATGCTCCCCCCTTTTAGGCTGGCAATCAGCGACCTCCAGGGTCCTTGCCATTCCTGTTGCTCCAGCAACAAATTGCTTTATTTATTTATTTATTTATTATTTATTTATAAAAGGTACAAAACAAAAATCGAAAAGTTTGACTGTGATAAGTCGTATTTTGAATTATGTACTTTATGATGCGTCAAATTGAGTGTTGTTTTTTCATCCACGTTTCACGATGAAGAGAAGAAATAAATTTGTTTGAAGAGTTAACCCACAACCGACACGAACGGAGGACCACCTGACTTTACACGCAGTTGGAAGAACCAAAAAGTAAGGACCGTGTCCAGAATGCAGCTTTAGTTAAAACGACACACGTATATACCATCTCGTTATTTTCGAGCAGCCTGGGCGAAATAGCGTTTGCAACGTTTACAAAGGTCAAATGGCCTTTGCAACAATAACGAACTAGAATGAAATTATTTTGTGGGTCAGGGAGGCAGACTGAAAATACGTCACTGACAGACGTGATACCCCACAAAAACATGAAAATGCACTTGATTGAATAGACGTGGTTGACTTGAGCTTTTGCTCGCATTTTCGTTAATTTATTATCATGTTTGTGATCAAGGCCCAAATACTGTGGCAGAAAATTAAAATCATGTGTATTTTCATGTGTTTGTGGGGTATCACGTCTGCAGGTGACACCTTTTCATTCATGTGTGAACTAATATAAAGGAAAGTTGTAAATAAACCATCAGCGAAAATCATACACTAGAATAATGTAGCACAGTAAGCCGAATTTTGGCACTTACGTTTCATTCAAGTGCGTGATCCGGATTCGAAATGGCGAACCAGTCCATCACCAGATCACTCTCATACCACCTTTACCGACATGGCCACTTGTCCACTGACCATATCGGTAAAGGCAGTATGGCAGTCATCTGGTGATTGACTGGTTCGCAGGTTCGAATCCCGGTCACCGCACTTGAATGAAACGAGTTCATGAAAGTGGCTCGCTGTACTACGTTATTCTAGTGTATAATTTTCGCTTATGGGTTATTTCCAAATTCCCTTTATATCATTTATAGCAAATTATGTCCATTTATTTATTTGCTAATGTTGCAGAACTCATCCATACGGATGACCAACCGTTAAAGAAGCACTGGGTTGGCATCCGCATCCATTTTTTCAAGCGTACAGCACAACCTGAACTCAACAAGGATGGGAAAAAAAATCTGGTGAACAGTGGTATAAACAATTTTGAGGATGTCATGAACCTAAATCTCAAGTCGCAAACTCTCAAGTCATTCAGAGACGCCAAGAGCGTGGGCCTACTTCCGCAGAAGCTCAGAGCATGCTTGCCGGCCTATCTACATTCCGACACGAAGTTTAGGTGGACAAGTTTTTGGTTGCGGTTTCTGATGTTACGTGTTTATCCGGAACGAGCGGATAGCACGAGCAAGGCTCGTAATTTTGAAAAAACTTACATCATTTTCGTGAACAGCGACCTTGATTTACCGTTTACACCAATGCAGACAGTACAACTTTCCACGTATACAGATCGATGGTGGACGAGCTTGGAGCCGTTGTGGAAGTCGTTCCATGAGCGTTTGCAACATTTACATAAGTCTCACTGAATGTAATCGAATAAGCACCTTTAAAGAACGTTTAATAAGACGTGTCTGAGTCATCAAAGAATTCCTTACTACAAAAGAGCTTGAATGCCTTCATAAAAGTGAATAATTTACACTCAAGTCAGGACGAGGAAAAAACAAAGCCTTCGGGGTACCAACCATCTACCGCCAGGATCAATGGACCCATGACCATGGTTTTGTTGACGGAACAACGCGCTGGCTTTTTTTTTTTAAATCGCTGTCAAAGTTCCCGCTTGAATCGGATTGCCATACGAAAATAAACAGAGCTAAAGGAAATGTGACAAGGGTATTTTTAGATTAGCTTAACTGTTTTGAAGCCTCGAAAGGCGTCCAATAACCTTCTTCCCGCCGATGCACTGAATCTGCCACTGTTATCTCTGCATTTTCTTCCTTTAGGCTAATTTTACGCATTTCTAGTAAAAATAAATATTTCACGCCGCCTAATCTTTACTCCCACATTTTTGATGAGTCATTCCGCTTGGTATATGTCGTAATAAATTGGTAGTCAAGGTGGCTGAGCAGTGAGAATGCTCAGCCTAGATGTTGTGGAAAAAGAGTTAAAGCAAATAATTATCTAGCGTGAGAATATAAAATGCGCTAATCCAAGAAAGAACGGAGTACTCGATTCCAGGACATAACAGTTCCCACCGAACTACCAACTGCGCTACCGGAGCGGACCCTGGCTACAGGCTCCAGTCCAGCTTAGCAGCTGTTAAGTCGAAGTGGCTACCTGAAGGTCACAAAAATACATACAGGGAAGGTTAACAACTGGCTTTTCACGTTAGAAATTAATGTAATAAATTATTAGACAAACAAAAATCAAAGTTAAAGTAGTTGGTAGAGCACCCGGCTATAGTGAACGGGGTGTGCTGATTTCGAATCCCAGTTGTTTTTTTTGTCTTTCTCAGATTAGTTTATTGTATTCGCACAAAACCAGCCATTATTTAATGCCGACTGTCTGCATCGTTAACACTTTTCATGTGATTTTTTTTGTTTATTAATTGAAATAAGGACCCAAAGATTAGTTATAGTTCGTTCCACATTATGTTTGCAGGAAACGGACCGTATATGACGCCATATTTCTTTCCGCTACGAGTGCAAAAAAAAAACAGTAACTGTATGGAGTCTACAAGTGTGATATCCACATGTTTTTGCACTCGTCGTGCAAAGACCGTGGCGTCATACAGTCAGTTTCCTGCAAACATAATGTGGAACAAACTATAGTAACAGAAAGAGAATGCCAGTAAAGTGTCTCCAAGAGAACTATACTGACCGTGATAGCGTGAGGTAATAGTCCGCTCCTTCACCATGAGTTTTATCCTGGCCATTCAGGGCAATCTTTGCCCCTGTCATGATTAGAATTCGGGTTTAGAACCCGGTTAAATGGCTAATGTATACTGGACAGTAAGTAGGCTTGTCGGCTTTTCAGTGGGACGAATCCATGAAGTTATTAGGGAGCGTTTATGCAGCGACTAGCCTTTGCATTCTCGCAGCTAGAACTCAATCGTGATGGCAAAGGTGACACTGGCATGGTAACAACGCTAAATGGATTAGCTAAATCCGACATCGTTTGGGTAAATACTTGCAGTCTTATAATCCGTGCCAATAATATAAAGAATTCCTCACGACGAAACAATTTTCCCAAACGCTCCTGAACTCACGTTATTTGCTGTTTTCGTTGCGAGGCGGCAGACATAAAACCACCGCCATGTTGGAATTTGAGGTGATTTCTAGCTGCGAGAATGCAAAGCGAGTGGTTGCATAAACGAGCCCTTATAAACAAATTTCCCGCGCAGGAAAGTTGTAGCTTAGTTTTATTGAAAAAAAATATAGCCGTCCTTGTCGCTTTTTGAAAATACAAGGACGCTAAATTTGCCCATGTTCTTTAGCCCAAAGCTGTTCAAATTTACACAGATATAAAAAAAAAATCGTAAAGCTTTAGTTTACTAATTTTTTTAGTTTACAAATTTGGTTTACACCAAGCCTTTAGAAAACATAATAGCGCTCGTAAATCGCGATGCTACGGCCCATTTTGGAGTATCTCGGTGTGAATCACATTAATCCTTCGTGACCAATAGATAAGGACAGCGAGAATTTTTTTTCCTCCTGAAACGCTGTTCTTTCACGGGCGGTGGATTGTCAAATACGGAAAAAGAAAAAAACTTTCATATGTTGCGCAATGACAAGGTGATACAAGCCGGCTGGGTTGACGCCATGACACGCAAACTGAAGAAATCCTATATAAAACTAAAACCAATGATCGTAGTGTAAACAAAGTAAGTAAGTTTTTAACAGGTTTCAATACCTTTCCGAGGCCTAAAATAAAATTTAAATGACTTAAAGGGGCAATCGGGATTAGTAATAATTAAATTCGGTAGTACGTTTGTATATCTAAATACATTTTATCTCTGTCAGGTAAATAACTAATGTGGCAACGCGATAGATTGGGGAAGGGACAAACAAAATGCAGGGCGTTGCTATGATTTTTTTGCACAGGGAGTTGTAGCACGCATCACGCGACGCATGGATAACGAATACAAATAGAATGAAAGGGTCAAAGACAACACTGCATGCGTAGAACAATTCAGTACCTGGATTGAACATTATTATAACACATTTTGGTTTACGAGCTACGACGATCATTGGAACTCACACTGAACATCTTTATTGATAACACACTAAGTTTCGCAAAATTATTTTTCGCCGAACTGGCACTACCAAGAATGGGGGGAAGGGGGGAATTCCAAATTGCTAGAAAAAAGCGTTACGTAATTTGTGAACGCTCCCTAATTGTTCATTGGGATAATTTGGTTACAGTAAGGAGAATTTTTTTTTTTTTTTAATCAGCAAAATAGCATCGTTTCAGTTAGCACGCTGATGGCTTGTTTCTAAATAACTATTTCAGTTACACTAAAATAACCCTGAAAAGTCACATGTCCAACTAGGAAGCTACGATTTGAGCCTATTCCCATGATTTTAGGTGGTTAGTTTGACCTGTAGAGAGGACAGACGAAAGGTAGCCTACATCCCCAGAAGAAGAAAAACAACAACAAGATGTTACCTGTTTGGCCCCTATCTCGATCTCTGAGTTACTTGGACCGAATTTTAATATGTTTGGACTGTAGACATGCCTTGACTAGTCAAGACTCGATTCCAAATTTGGTTAAATAATGCGCACTTTTGACGGAGTTATGAGCACTCAAAGTTGAAATTTTAACACAGAAGTAAAATCCCTGGCCATTACTGGGGAAGCAAAGCCTAAAAAGCTTCTCATACAGCTCTGGACAACACACTGGTATCACACTATGTCCTTGGTGGTAACAAGTCCTATTCACTCGCTCCAAAATCAGTTGCGTTAGCATCACCAGCGCTCGCGATCAAAACGTGGTGCGCCATCTATAGGACAGCGACCACAACTTGTGTCCGCGGCTGACAAGGTGAAACTGAAAGTTACCGGAAACCATTATTGATTTGCGGATGTGGTGCTTGAACGGTAAAGCTTGTCGCACACTACTCCGTTCCGATCCGTCTCATGCCGACGACTGACGGCAACGGATGATCTAGCGCACATTGCTTCCGTCGCTAAACGTTTCAGTCGGCTCCGCTGAGCTTTTAAATTAGATCGCGCCCAATTTGGCAGTGCAAATGAGGAAGGACATGTAATGACCTTAAGTAGGTAATTAAATAGAAAGTCGTAGTAAATTAGATATTAATTCTTTAAGCTCGTGCATGATAACATTTCAGTACTAAAGGCAACTGAAATATGTTCGCATCTGTATTTAATAGGGAAAAGACGTGGTGCGCAGGCGCGTGACGGATGACGACGGCCGTCGACTGACGGCAGCTGCGTAGGCTACACTTCACCGATGCGATCAGTTTTTAACTGCAAGGCTTCTGCCTCGATAATCCCGTCCGTCAGCCGACAGGTCGTCACGGAACGGGACAGATAAGTATAGAGCAGTGACATCTGCCTCCATATTGGCACCAAATTGGTATGGGTTTTGGAGGGCATAACTAAAAGGTGCACTACATAAAAATGGAGGGGAAAACAACGGAAGAGCGGATTTCTTAGGCTTAAAATAACGTTGTTTTCTCCAACAACAAAAATCGCGCGTTTTAGGTCTAAGAAATCACTCTACACAGCATCGGCTTCAGTATGACGCCCTTCTGTTTCTCTCTACAGTGCCCCTTGCAGCTAACCCATTAAGGCTCCAGCATAGAGTTATATACAATAATACTACGTCGTGTCACTGCTCTATACGCGGCACCTCTACTTTACATGCTTTAATTTAACCCAAACAGAAATTTGACGGCCGGCGACGTGACGTGGCAGAACAGAACGGACCGGACCGGAGTAGTGTGCTACAAGCTTTACAAGCTTGAGTGTAGATAGTAAGCTATCCCGTAACGAAGTGTTTGTTATTCATCGAAGGTGGTACAATGATGACTTCGAGCGTGAGACAAGCTATATCGATAAAGCGGTTCAGTGCGAGTTCCAGTGATCCGTCGTACGGTGCAACTGTCAAAAAACGATCAATCCAGGTACAGAATTGTTTTACAAAGCGGTTTGGTTTCGCACTTTTCATTCTATTTATATTCCTGTGACGTCCGTCGCGTGATTCACAGTACAAGTCCCTGTGACTTGTTCCGGTGCAAATTGCGAAAAGTTTGCGAAAAAATGAAGGCAACATTTTTATTTTCTGGTGATTTCGCAGGAGCAGAGATATGGAAATGTCTGCGAAAATCCAAGTATTTTGCGTTCTCCTTTATAGTGGATAAGTACCTCGTCTTGCACACAGAGGGCCCGGAAAGAACGGCCAACGGCCCAAACGGTCAGTCGGTGGGTCACTTTAAGTCACGGCCGTAGGAAGCGGTACGGCTGGTGCGGCATTTGCCGTACCACTTTTCGGCACACAAGTTTTAAAATACCCCAAACACACACAATGTGTCTGCTGTTGTCAAACTTTTGAAGCGGCCCTGTAACAGGAGCGCGGCTTTCCTGCCGAGCTTTGATGAGCAGCCTCAGACTGTGCCGCTAGCATAAACCATGGAGCTTATAATATACCATCACGTAGGGCAACTTTTATTTTCCCTGCACCCTACCAGCTTGACCAAGGGAAGGGGGTTTTGGGAGAAAAGAAGTAAAAGAAACGGTAGAGTAAGGTTCAACAAGTGGTCAAAACCAAACTTTGGAGAAGCCCAACACAGCAGCCAGCTGATTATAACTTTCTCAGAAATAAGTTTTGTAAGTCACTAATAACGGAATAGGAAACATTGCCTACATACACAAGGGAGGGGTGGGGGGGGGGGGGGGGGGGCCAGACGAATTATTACATGCTACGTACACAAGGATAAGGTTCTAAAATGAACATCGTAAGATAAAGGATAAACGAAGCAAACAGGCTCCATTAAAGACTGGTTTACAGGATACAAGATACACTAATGAGAAAGAAAGAAAATACAATGCCCCGACTGGGACTCAAACACAAGACTTCTTACCGACCTCACGTAATTTGGATACGCTAACCGCTTATATAAACAAACAAATTTGCCCTTTTCTGATCAAAATCTTACACTTAATAGGACAAAGTAGCTTCATGGCCGAAATGGGGGGTGGAGGGACCAACTAAAAAGTCACTGTCGGTCACGAAAATGCACCCCAGTCGGTGGAGCAAACTACAAAACGCCAAAAAAAAAAGAACCCCCCCCCTCCCACCCACCATAAATCCCTAGATGCGCCTCTGCTCTGGACCACATTTTAACTAAAAAAAAAATACCTTAAACATTTGTTCAAAACATGGCCTCCAGGGCCAGACAAGACACCACAGCACCAGAAATTGCTTCAACCTCCGTGGTTCTCCCTGATGTGGGAACTTCACAGTGCTCCCCCAGACCCCCTAGCTGATTAGGTTAGGCCGTACCACTTTTAATTTGCTTTCTACGGCCCTGGTCACTTTAATCATTGCCTTTGCCACTAATTTTGAAATAACTATTTAAAAAAAATGAAGAGTCAGCTGCAGCGGTAGTTAGCTGAAACGTTTGTTTCAATTGTTAGTCGTTTCCTATCCCCCCCCCCCCCCAAACCATTGGATTTTTTGGGCCCATTCCAGGGCAGGGGGGGAGTGTCATACATCTTTTAGGCCCATCAAGTGAGGAGTCGCAAAAAAAAAACAATATCCGTACTGGAGGAAAAAGTAATTTTTAGACTTCAATAATTACACTTGCTCAGGAGTCAAAATTCGTAGAAACACCGTAATTTCCGGGACCACCCGCTCCTCACCTCCCAACATATAAGTTTTTATACGATTTTGACGTTATTTCTGGTGTCATTCGGTGAAAAGTGGTTTAGATCCACTTTCTAAAAAAAGCTTTTACATCAAGGGCATTTTTCACGTTGCACGTGCTGATGTTTTAAAGGGGTTGGACATGCTCACTCGAACTGTATTAGTTATTCTACCGCAATGAATCATGAATTTCAGTCCAAAGGTGGTTTAAAGAACTCTTTTTTGACAGGCTAGAGAAGATCAACTACACTTAACCGAAAAGGCATAGGAAAAGCTTACTTTTTGCGGTGGGAGGGATTCAGAATGTTTTTGGACCTTTGGGTGCGGGGGCAGAGGCGGACTGGCAGCCGTTAAAAGGCGCAGGTTCCGTACGGGGCGAGGGATAATCGTCTAACTGGAAAATTGCATAATTGGAAGCACGTATACCGTATAACAGTATAACAGTAAGTCGTCTAACAGGCTATTCGTATAACGGAAAATCGTCTAACTGGAAATTCGTATATGCTGGAAAATCATCTAATGTCCCTGCCTCGCTCGCGCTACCGCGCTCGCTGCGGCTATACATGTAACATCAGAAACCGCAGTTTAGAAGTTTATTCATTATGCGATATTCCGTTTAGACAATTTTCCAGATTTTTTATTTATGCAGATATTAGATAATTATCCCATTATACGATTTTCCAGTTAGACGTTCGTCCGACGCCCCGTTCCGTACCTCCAGGGAGGCACTCCTCAAGGGGAGGAGGGAAGGGGGGCGGAGCGTCGCTACTTGAGTTTGCTATTTGTCAGAATGTACAAACTAAACTGTTAAATTCGTAAGGTCAACGGGCGTATGTGCAAAAATATTATATACAGTTACCATACCATAATTACATTTTTTTCATCTTTCGCAAACGTGATATATATGGATCGAATCAACAAATTACGTGTCCCGTTCCGTTAGGCCAGCTGCCCAGCCGGCCGAAGCCGAGTCAGCAGCCCCGCGCTTCTAACAGTAGCAGACAAGTCGTGAATGAGCCGCATCGCATGGGCGTTTTACGGTATATGCCTGATGGGAGTAAAATAATAGACAGAATGATGACCACGATATATGCTGTACGGATGGATGGTTTTAGAATTCAGTTTGGAATTATTCAGTCTAAAAATTATACAACTCGGCAAGATCAGTATTTTGTTTTACAGACTTTTTTTTGTAAGGATCAGGAAGCTGCAGCTGACTGATAGAGAGGAGGGGCGCCGACGGCCTGGGGCGCAGGTCCCATTTGGGACCCTGGGATCTGGGCCAGTCCGGGGGAAGAGGGGGGGGGGTAAGTTCTTGGGAGGGTTGTCATTGAAAATTCGGAGATCACATTTTCAATTCCTCCAGCACCTCCTCTCCCCCCCCCCGACATAAATAATGACCGGTCCTTAATTCTTAGTTTTAATATTTACACCAGAAGGAACGTCTCATTTTAACTGAACGGGGGGAAAAAATACGTGAAACCATTTCAAACTTTCCTTCAGTGTAGTCATGATGCCTACTACGTTAAACTTCTACTTTTACGTGGGGCATGGTCACATCACCATCGTAAGTTCGGGAATTTTTTTTAAGCGATCAACAAAATTTGACCTAATGCATCTTTTGGGGGCCTCCCTGTAGTTAACAGTGTTAGTTAGGGTTATGAATATATATTAGTTTAAATCTGATAACAGCTAGACTTGCAATAAAAAAAATTGTCAGATCGATCTATGAAACACGAAATGTCCCGGCATTTTTTTTTCTACTCACGTTTGACGGCGACAACACTGGCGGGGTGGCATGCCTCGACGGTAACTTGTAGAGGCGATCCCATGGTCAAGGAGACACAAATCCAGGTACGGTAAAGATCATCATGATTGCAAGCGAGGCCGCCTCACGAAAGGACTTCATCGGACACTTCCAAGTGTCGTGTCCGTGTTCCTCGGCGGATAAAAGGCGTTTGCCTCGTGGGTGTACGAGGAGGAACTACGCTCTTTTCTGCAAGCATGTCGTTGTCTTCTTGCTCCGTGTGTGAGTGCGGAGTAAGCACGTGCGAGGCGAGACAGCAAGAGGTGGATCCTCGCCGAGTGCGTCAGGCCGTTGGACTCGCCCCGCCAAGACCTACCTACCTTTACTCACTTTTTCCAACAGATGGATCTTGGCCGTCACTATGACCCTTAATAACTCCAGCCGACTGGCAGCGGAGGAAACTCTGTCGTTGGCCAGGATGCGCATTATGTCATGATGTACACAACTGCCATTAAGTGCCGGAAGGTACAATATCGAAACGAAATAGTTTTTTTTCCCAGCATTTCTTTTATCCTTCCTTTCCCTAATTACGGAAATTAGCATATTAATTTGATGTTTCAAGGTGGAACTTCTCCCCCCCCCCCCCGGAGAAAATGAGGGTTGGCCTGTCGCCAGCGGTTATATAATAGTCCGTAACAGTTAGCGCTGGTTGGCCCTCCCCCACAAACGAGTCGTCAATTTTGGGAACAGGGGTTATTTTGAAGCGTCATAAGGCTAATTTTTCATGTAGATTGTTTCTATTTGCTTTGTGATTTGTTTAGTTATTAAAGCTTGTATCCCATATTTTTTATTTTTAAAATTTGTTTTCTGTGACAATAAATTTCGTCTTCAATTTTAATTTCGGACCTTGCTTCCTTATTTTGGGGCCCCTTAATTCTAGTGCCCGGGTGACTTACGCCGACTGCTCCCCCCCCCCGCCCGCCCGTTGCTTTCTCCTCAGGGTGGCAATGCATCGCGACAAAACGTAGCGTCTGGCGGAGAGATCCTACCAGACTTAACTAAAAGGACTTAACTTTTAGAAGGAGCTTCGTTTTGTTCTGAGACGCTTAAATATGTGTCATCTGGTGTGTGGCGCTTAGCTCATCATAGCTATGGTTTTGGAGACGGTTGCAGTACGTTGAGGCAGGTTACGACAAAATGACCTGTCTTGAGACCAAATGTCTAATTTTGTGTGTGGCTACTCTTAGGCCCGGTACACAAATGCGTTTTTTTTAACGCGCGTTGACGCGGCGTTACCGCATTTGCGGTGTGGTTTACGTGATATCTGTTGGGTACTGCACACATATACCTGCGTCGACGTTGCGTTACCGTACGTCCATCGTGCGTTCGTTTTGCACCGTTAATGCAGCGTTAACGCAAACGCAGCTATTTCTCTCAATACGTTGAGTGACTTGAGCGGTGCACACATCCGTCGTTTATCGCAAAAGTGTTACCGAAAACGGCGTCCAATTTCGATGAAATAGACATGGAATTGTTTATTGGGAGAGGAAAGATCTACCCTGCAATATGAAATGTTACTGCAGAACTGATTGAAGATTCATTGGGAAGTAATTAAAGAACCTATCCGAATTTTTTAGTTAATCTGCAAAGGATGCAGAATATATTTCCCTGGACATCTTAAATCAGAAAAATAATGTACCAAATATCGTCGCGTTAGTTTGAAAATATATTTTTTTGTACACGAGGTAGGCGAAAAAAGCAATATCGTCTCATTGGTTTCAAAATATAATTTTTTTACACGGGGTTAGCAAAATGGATTGCGGCCGAATGCATACTGGCGTTACTTCAGGGTGGTCATGAATGCATTGATTGCTAACGTCAACGCGCATTAAAAAAAACGCATGTGTGCACCGGGCCTTAAGGAAGCCGCACACCAAATCCGACAAAACGTCGCACGACAGGACATTTTATCGAAACCTGTCTCAGCATGATGCAGACGTCTCCAAAACCATAGCAATGAGCTGAGCGCCACTCACCTTATGCGACGTTATCACGAGACATCTTTAGGCATCTCACGACCACAAAGCGAAGGTCCTTCTAGTTTCGTGTGACGGGGTCTCTCCACCAGATGCGATGTCTCGCGATGTTTCGTCTTGCAACGACGTTTTGTCGAATTTGGTGCGCGGCCACCCTTAGGTCTGATCATGGATTCTCGCCGTCGCTCGCATTGCCATTTTCTGAATCCTTCCCCTTCAATGCTACGAAAAAAAAGAGGTAGTATCAATTCCTTTAAGGTTTTTCCCTTCGGAAATGTAGCTCCTTTTTTCTGGCGAAATTAATAGTTGTATAATTCAATCCCAAATAGGCAGACGTTAGCATCAAGTGAGAGTGAATGGTAATGGGGGCTATTCGCCATAATTATTAGGAATAGGCCTAATTGTCACTGTGTGATGTCATTGGAGTATTTTCCTTTCCCGCGTGATAGCTTGTAGAGTCCCCCTTCCACCCCCAATTCGACGACGAATTTTTGAGTGGCCCTAATATTTTTGACCAAGAATAAAACAAAGGGGTTCTACTTTTGAGTTTTACCTGTATTTAACTCTTACTATAGTATTGGCGGCCTACGAGTGAATGGAACAGTCCAACTCTGGACCCTGGGGAGGTAATCAGTGCTTTGAGGTGAAGCCTATAACCATGCGAACGAGGGGATGCTACGCTATGGTCAGGCTTCACCTCAAAGCAGATTTCCTGCCGTTTCTAATAACCGTTCGAAGCGCAGGCTTTTAATTCGGAATCGAATTCCGAATTAGAGAAATCCGGGTCAAATCCGGGTTAATTAGCTAGACCCCGTTTGGAGCGCAAGAGAGAAAGCACGGAGAAAAGGGCTTAGTCGCTAGTTTATCAGCCGCTCATTAGAACACGCCATTGTCGCTGAATTAACGATTTCGTGCTTAGACTAACTACGCCACCAGCCCATAAATCGTTAAACTTTTTTAATTTTTAAAAAGTAGGTGCTGGCAGTCGTATAAACTCCCCTTGAAAATTAGTGCATACTTCCTTTGTTTATGCGAGATGCATTTGAGTAAACAGTAAACGAAGAGCAATTGCCACCTGGTGATGAAATTTTGCTAATTCGGAATTCGACCCACATTTGCGTCCGGAGACCACACTCAAGTGAAGTGATGGAAAGCGAATCGTGTTCGATCCCTCAACTAATGCGGATTAGTTTAACTAGGATACGATCCACTTTACCCTGAATATGTCCATTCCATTAGGAGCGCATTTAGCATCCGAACGGGGTATTATACTGACTTCACACTACTAAATACTTCTCGCGCCGGGCGCGTGCTAGCCAAGGCTGAATGAGGGAAAGCCCAGGCCAACCCGTTTCGGATTTCACAGTTAAAAATTCTTAGCAGTCATGTTTACCCCGTCTAGTGGAGAGGGGTGAGTGGGAGTGGTGCAGTCCATATCTACAAAAAGATTATGCAGGGGTGCAGCACGAGGAAGAAAGGTTTTTTTTTTTTGTGCTAGGAATACGTGAGTATTATCCGCTGACCCGCATCTGCCGGTAAAAAAAGGGGCCAGGCTGGCCCGGCAACAAGCGGCCGGCGCACACTGGCTTGAGACGAATTTAGTATGAAATCGTGAGCGCGCGTCAGGCACGAGACGAATAATATTTAATCATGACGTAAAATCAGTACCTGGGGCGGGGGGCGGTGGAGGGGGCTTGGAGTTGGATTCTACGTTCGCTCGCAGTTGGGCAGTACTGAGTACTCTACTACAGTGGTCATGTTTATTCAAAACAGGGACACGTACTCGTCAAGCTTCTCTACTTTAAATATTTTATCACGGAGATTAGTTTGCCAGTAGCAAAAATAATTTATGATATTACTTTTATTTCGTACTTTCATTCATGTGATTCCCAAAGCTGAAGAGTCTGAAATGTTTGGATTTTTTTTAATTGTTGTTTTTGAGGGAGAGGGGAGGAGGGGCCCACTCTGAACCGATCGTCAACGGGCCCTGATCAACAGGTACTCGCCGTCGTTCGCGCACCGCATGGACACATAGTATTATCATGAGTCTATGAAAAGTTCCGTAGGACTCATGGTATTATATATATAATGAAAGCGGTCAACCCAGCCAGAAGTCATATCGTACAACAATCCGTACCTGTATTGAGCATTATTAAATTTTCGCTTACGCGCTATTATCATCAATGGAATTCGCGCTGAACGTCTTTATTCACAACTTGTCTCACGTTCGAAGTCATTGTTTGTACCACTGCGTTGTCCAGAGCGACATGAGAAGCGTTTTAGCATCGAGGTAAAAGCCGCGGCCATTACCGGAAGTTGACTGGGATAGCAAAAACTGAAAAGCTTCTCAGATCGCTCTGGACAACCTAGTGGTACAATTAATGATGTAGAACGTGAGACTAAGGTAACAATTACGACGTTCAGCGAGAGTTCCAGTGATTCTAATAGTGATTATAAAAAAGAAAAACGGATTGTTGTACGATATGACTTCTGACTGGTTTCCCCCCTTTCATTTTATATATTTTATGTATTTTATGTATTTTATGTAACATACGCCGGTTTAGCCGGTTCCCGCATACTAGAGCGAAATACTGTAGTGGGGAGTATGGAATGAAAAGGGTACCGACTGCCCCCTGCGGCCTACTTCCCTGTGGCCTACCCAGTTGTATGGTCTGATTTTCCCCCATGCCTCCCCCCCCCCCTCCGTAACCCCTTTCCCGTCCCGCACCGCCTACCCGGTCCCCGACCCGGATTCCCCTATTGAGTGGTCTGATTATCCCCATCCCTGCTCCCCCTCCATTTTAACCCATGCTGATTTGTTTTGTTACGGAAGTAAATGTCTTTTTTTTCAATGGAGGACACTCAATTGTCCGTTTCTCCGTTCTGATACCAAGCGCAATAAACCCAACATGCAGTGCATGCAGTGTTTGTTACTGACCCAACTTTGTAACTCATCAAGTCTGCTCTAAGAGGTAGCAAAAGCAATATTTCGATTGTTACTGATTGTTACAGGCCACATCCGTTTGTTTGACATTGTCGGTCGCTCGCCCTCTTTCATTATAGTGCATAATGATGAATTTGCTTGCCCAACCTAAGCGTATTATATACGTACTAGCTGTACCCCCGGCATAACATACGCTGGTCTAGCCGGTTCCCGCATACCTGAGCGAAATACTGTAGTGGGCAGTATGGAATGAAAAGGCTGCCCGCTGCTTCCTCCTCCAAACCCCCCTGAGGCCTACCCAGTTGTATGGTCTGATTTCCCCCCATGCCCCCAACCCCTTTCTTGTCCCCCGTCCCCGACCCGGATTCCCCATCCCCCGTCCCCCGTCCCCATCACTGCTCCCCCTCCATTTTAACCCCTGCTGATTTGTCTTTTTTCAATGGAGGACGCTCAATTGCCCGTTTCTCCGTTCTGACACTAAGCGCAATAAATGCAACAACGGTCGTGCATACAGTGATTGTTACTGAACCAACTTTGAAACTCTTCAAGTCTGCTCTAAGCAATATTTCGATTGTTACAGGACACACCCGTTCGTTTGACATTGTCGGTCGCTCGCCCTCTTTCATTGTAGTGCCCAACCTAAGCGTATTATAGTGTATATATAGATAGATATAGATACTCTGTATCCATGCAGCGCGCGGGCCACGACGAGTTCCTGTGCCCCAATCCTTGTTACGCCACTCTACGACCCTGCGAGAAGGTCCAGCATAGACTCCACCAGGATCCCCTTTCCTCTTCCAAATGAGATGGGCTTCTTCCTGGAGGTTAGCTGAGCTTTGACATCCTTCGATGAAACGGAAAAAAAGATGATCCGATGGATTTCTAGTTATTGATTCTCTTACTGCAGCATCGATCCAGGTCCAACGAAATAGAGTGCACGCACCATAAACGTCGTCTTCATCAGACTTCTTCAAATGGACTGGCCAGCAGCAAACACATCCGGTAGGAGGCACATCAGGTGACATATCCGGTAGGAGTCTAAACACGGGTCATTTGTTTCTTCCTCCCCCTGCCCATCCCACCACCTTTCCCAAGACCAACCAGTACGGGTTGACCCAAATTTGATACATGTAAACAAATAAGACATTTGATGCAGTTTAAATTAGGACATTTCAAATGTTTAAAAATTGCTGAAAATCAGCCGTCTTACAGGGGTTGGGTGCAGAGATGGAACTGACCCATAGGTCAGTGGGTCAAATGGGTCACATTTTTATCGTGGGTCAAATGGGTCATATATCAGAACAGTTCACCCACCGACCCACGGTAATCTTGCGGTAATTGTAGTCTTACTACTTACTAGTACTCTTTAAATTTTTCTTACTCTTTCAAAAATAGTTTTCCCCAAAAGGCTAAAAACCCAAATTGAATACTGTATTATTTTTCATGGTGTGAGATGGGTCACGGATGGTGGGTCACATTTTGTTCGAGTGAGTCAGGTGAGTCATGGGTCGGAAAAAGTGACCCACTTCCATCTCTGGTTGGGTGGGCTCCACCCCCTCCCCCAATCCAATTTTCTCGGACTCCATTTTTAATTTCAATTCCCTTCCCCCCTCCCCACTCCCTAACAGAATCCGTCGTTGCGACGCTTCCAGAAAACGCTGTTTTAGGGACGTGGGTTACAGTGACGGCCATGATGGGAATTTTCATCATAGCAGAAGAGGCTTAGTACGCGATGCCTGGGGCCAGCAATTCTACTTCATTTTCGCTTTTCTTAGTGCAAGGTCATTGCGAAAAGAGAGAGTGAAAGGCGCCAGAACGCTTCTGCCCTACGCCACCAACCTCATTTTTTGTTACCTTTATTTTTTCGTATTGTGCCTTGGGGGTCATCCCGCCCCCAACTCCGCCATTTCGTCTTTCCACTGGAATTTAATGATGAGTGGAGGGAGTGGACGCGCTGGCATTTGCACGACCCTTCACACGAATACACGTAATAAACTCGGCAAGGACTCGTGATTGAATTCAAGGTCGACTTCAATACATTCGTATTCCGTTCTTCATCCATTTTTTTTTCATTTTCTTTTCTTTCAATATTAGTTGTTTGTTTGTTTGTTTGCCCCACACGGTCATTGTCCCCTGCGTGTCTAAGAGTGTTTCCTGTCTCGGCTTTAAAGGGACATACCACCCAAACAATGAGTCTGGTCGCCTCATCTCATCAAGGACATCCACAACGTCGAGTCTGTCCCCCGCGTGTCTAAGAGTGTTTCCTGTCTCGGCTTTAAAGGGACATACCACCCAAACAATGAGTCTGGTCGCCTCATCTCACCGAGGACATCCACAACGTCGAATCTGTTTCAGAGGCGTTTCACGAATTTCTTGCCTGGTGTTTACGGAAAATGGTACAAGGATCGCCCGAAAATTGGTAAATCTCGAAACTCTCGAAATTAGAATGCTTGAAGTATGACCTGACGCTTGCTTTTTCCATTTTAAATGGGCTGGTGGTTGTTGATTATCGTCGTTTCTTTACCATTAAGGGCAAGAGTAAGACAAGAGGTCACCCTTTCAAGATCTCCTTGTTGTCGATCTCGTTAGGAGGGACTGTCGAAAGTTCTACTTGGCGGGAATGGTTGTAAAAATTTGGAATGACCTGCGTACTCATGTTGTTACGGTTCCTTCGCTGAGAGTTTCAAGCGAGATATAAATACTGTAAGTTGAATTTTTCACAATTTTTAAAATCAGGAGTGCTGCCGGGAGTACCAGCTTTTTTCACATTCCCAGTTTTAATTTTTTTCAGTTTTCGCATAGTTGCTTTTCGTTTTTTTTTCACATTTTTCACAAACCTGCTTTTTAATTTTTCACGTACCCACTTTCATTTTCGTAGCACTATTTTTTTGTTTTCATATATCACCTGTTTCACATTTCTTTAATAAAAATATTTCGTTTCCAGTAACCATTGTGTTCTCTGTATAATTTTACTCAAGAGAGCGAAAGCGACTTCAAAGCGACTCCGCCCGTAAACCAACATTCTTTTGTGTGTTTTAACCACAGGCATGCCTACATAATTCTGGGCCCAAAATTAGGGCGGATAATTTGATTGTCTAATCGCCACCTCTATTCCCTCTTGTGTGCGTTTTGCCTTTTTTTTTACACTATCTCTCGTATTTTTCACATTTTTTCACATTTTTCACATATTATTTCACCACTGGCAAATTTTCACATTTTTCACAGTTTTTCACAACGGCAGCATCCCTGTAAAATGTACACGTTTTGATGAAAGTTTAATCGCCAACTCTGTTCCCTTTTTGTATACCGGCGAATTGATTTCCATGTAGACCACGCCCTGACCTCTTGCGTTACAAGAAAATATTATTAATCGAGATACATTTCCTGCTACTTTTCTCTCTAGTCCACGTCAAATGCTTTACTCACCTATCAAACTTTTCTTTTTGCACTCAAAAACCAAAAAATCACTCGCGGTCACCCCTTTTCGCCTTTGTGGCACCACCTCCACATGTGGAACCCCTTACTTTCTACTGTTGTTTATTGTTCCCCATTTAATTCTTTAAATTGGTTTGAAAGTACTCATGTGCGTCAAGTCCTTTCGGTTGAGAGGATGGGCGTCCGCGCACCGTCTTTTTTTCTATTTCTCCACCTTGCTATCAATCCATTTTTAAATGTGGCCGCCAAAAGGTATTCTTGTTGTAATAGGAATATAATTATGTACATCCCACGCGAAATTAGAATTTGTTCTTTGACCAACGTTCGACGATTCGATCGCTCCCTCGCTGGGTCACGTGAACCCAACCCCAACTATGATAGAAGCTCTGGTGCTGGGAAGCAAGAACTACAGATTATCTTATCCGATCTTGGATGACGCAGGCATGCTCAACGTGCATCAATATGATGGCTGTTTTAAGCAGTAGTTATATGGCAAGAGGGCGAGCTCCTTAAATACGTATGGCATTAGGATATGCCACGATTCAAATTCCCCTCCCCCTCCCAAAATAGCACTCTGTGTCAAGAGGCATTTAAAGTGTTGTCTAAATTGATAGCGTAACTCACAACAAGAATTCTTCCAAACCCTTAAGACTACCTTTAGGTAGTTCTGGCTGGGCATCGTGCTAATAATTTGTAGGCCACTTGAAGGGCTTCTGACACTTGAGTTACTGTGTCTAACATCGACCTCTTCAGGTGTTTCAACGTCATTTTTCTGCGTCCTTTTGGCTCGTCCGGCTTTCAGCTTGGTTTCTACAAGTTTTGTATACTTTCTAGGAATTCGCACAAAGTGTTACTTCCATTGAACTCAGCCGTTTGAAGACTTTACGTAGGCATGGTTTTTTTTTAACAATGCTTATAATGATAAGAATAACCTCTTTAACAATGCTTATAATGATAAGCATGGTCTCTTTAACAATGCTTATAATGATAAGGACGGTAATTTAACAAAGGTATGGTAAAAAATTCTCCTTAACACAGCTTATAATGAGGCCTATAATGATAAGAAAGGCCTCTTTAACAATGCTTACAATTATTAGGACGGTTTCTTTAACAATGCTTATAACTATCAGAATGACTACTTTAACAATGTCTATAACGATAAAAATGGTCTGTTTACCGATGCCTAAAACAATGGCCTCGTTCAAATTGTTCATGACAAGGATGGTCTCTTTAACAATGCTTTATTGATAAGGATGGTCTCTTTAATAATGCTTAGTATAAGAATGGCTCTGTAACGATGCTTATATGATAAGAATGAATGGTCTCTTTAACAATGCTTATAATGATAAGAATAACCTCTTTAACAATGCTTATAATGATAAGCATGGTCTCTTAACAATGCTAATAATGAAAAGGATGGTGTCTTTAACAATGCTTATAATGATAAGAATGACTTCTTTAACAATGCTTATACTGATAAGGATGGTCTCTTTAACAATGCATATAATGGTCAGAATGGCTTCTTTGAGAATGCCTACAATGATCCGAATGGCCTTTTTAACAACGCTTATAATGATAAGGATGGGCTCTTTAACAATGCATATAATTATAAGAATGGCCTCCTTAACAATGCTTATAATGATAAGAATGGATTCTTTAAAAATACGTATGATAAGGGTGATATCTTTAACAATGCTTACAATGATAAGAATGACTTCTTAACAATGCTATAATGATACGAATGGTCCCTTTCGTATGATGATAATGATAAGAATGGTGTCTTTAACAGCACCTACAATGATAAGAGTGGCTTCTTTAACAATGGCTCAGTATAATGACAAGAATGGCCTCTTTACCAATGCGTATCATGATAAGGATGGTCTCCTTAGCAAGGAACGAAATCTTTTAGTTTTAGTTTCTTTGTAATGAGTGATCCTACAAAAATGTAAAACATAAAAACAAAGAAAGGACGAGGAAGCGGAAAACATTAACAATGTTCTCTCCCGCAATTGAGAACAGGCTTATTTTAAGACAATAGCGAGAACCGACAGCATTGGTTAATTTCGGAGTGGGTTTATGGAACGACCTTGCAACCCATTCCTGCGGCTGGAAGCTGCGAATAAGCCGACATTTTAAAATGGCGCCATTTTTTTGCCCTGCGGTTGCCGAGTGGGCCAACAATAAGTGTGAAGAATGTTACTTAGTCTTATTGTCATGGATTGATACAACTGGACATGGAACCAAACGTGTTCTATTTAGGTATCCTGGTACCGTTGTTACCATAGCTTTATGTTTTGATGCGCACCCAGCCGCAGCCATTACATCAGAAGTAGAGAGGGACAATTTTGCTAGGCAAATTCCATCGGAAATTCCTAGGTTCTTTTACATGCCACAATCCACATGGGCATGAGACACCACAGGGCTCTTCTCTTCCCGAAAATGGCAGAGGTGGCTGAGGCCGGACTTCTGGCACATGAGACAGTCATGCTAACCATCAGGCAACCTTGTCCAGCCGTTGTTACCATAACAACAACACTTTCGCCATTGCCCTGGGTCGAGTTGCTTGTCAAACACTGATCTCGATTATGACATGATTTTGAAGCAATCATTGGTAATAGTCATGCCGTCTGTGCAAACATGGAATGATTGCGTCAAAATCAATATCGAGATTCGTGTGTACGGAGCAACTCACCCCGGACTCGTAACGAACCCTCTAGCTGCGAGGATGCGTTGCAACATCGATGCCTAAACGCACCCTTATAGGGCGCGTTTACGTAACGGCTCGCCTTTGCATTCTCGCAGCTGAAAATTAATCGCGATGGCAAAGGCGTCGTTGCCATGGTAACAATGCTATTTCGATGAGCTAACTCCGACATCGTTTGAGCAAATGCTTGCAGTCTTATAATTCGTGACGCTAAGATAAACAATTCCTCCTGACGAAACAATTTTCCCAATCGCTTCTAAACTCAATTATTGACTCGTTTCGTTGCGAGCTGGCAGAGCTAAAACCGCCGCCATGTTGGAATTTCAGATATTTTCTAGCTTCTATAGTGCCAGCGGCCTATCTTGAGTTCGCCGCAGAACGAACACAGATAATCGATTGTACGTTTTGGGTAGCAGAGTGCCTTGTTGATATCCAAGATGGTTACAAACACAATGGCGGCGGTCGATTAAAGCAGCCCCTTCCAGGACGGCGTAGCCGCTCATAAAAGACTTGCAGGACTCAAGATACGCTGCGCACACAATAGCTGCGAGAATGCAAAGGCGAATCCTTGCATAAATGCGCCCTTAGGCCAAAAAGCTTTCTCGCGAGCGGAAAAAAAAAAAGCTGTTGCATAAATGCTCCCTTACGACTGTGCAGTTAGGAAAAACAACACTCTGCAGCGCATAATGAATTAAATTACAGTCCCATATCGATTGCGTGTTGGTGTTTAAATAGGGTTAGTGATGTTCCATACAGCAGAAAGAGGTGTTTGTCGGAGCCGAGTAGAGCAGAGAGAGGTAGGTGTTTGGTGGCATTCCACGGTGTTGCGGCTAACATTCAAGGCCGGTCATTGCATTGGCTTACAGCCAGTCAGCCGCTGCCGATAAAGAGGAAGCATCCTTGTTGTTGGTTCAGTGTTGACGACAAGAAAGAAAGCTTCGGGCGTTAATTAATGGAGCTTGCCGTTTGTTATGGATCTTGTCATCGGCGCAGCTTAGCGGATAAGCTTCTAACCTGGGACATCCAAAAGCTTTGCAAGCTAATAAGAATTAACGGCGCTTGGTAGCTGCGTTGGCGGTTGGGTGGGTGATGAGCAGGGCAGAAATAGATGACATTTCCATCGTGAGACAGCCGATATGCCGCCCGAAATGCTAGATAGTAGCTTTAAAAAATCATTAGTATTTACTCCTTCCATTTTTAACAAATTACCTAGGGAATGTCACAGTGTTACGTCGTTTGGAAACTAAAAACTTAAACTTCCTTATTAAATAAACAAAATGAGGAATAAATAAATCAGGTAGCCTAAGAAATGAGTTATTTTTAATTTATAATTTTATTCACGCTTGAAACTAGCTAGCTGTCTTTGTCACATAGTTTTGTGCATACTATAATGTTACAATGACATACGGTGAATGTTTGATAATTAAGTAAAATATTAATGTAGAGATGAAAAATAATTATGGCTTATGGCTTTCTTTATGAGAAACCTGAATCCGTGTTTGCATTCTGTCAGTTGCTAGTACCATGGGAGCCCCTCCAGGGTTGGGGGCCCAACGACTATGTAGGGGTGGCACGATACAAAAGTTTAACTAAATACAGATGCAAACCTATTTATGTTGCCTTTTGGATTTATATGTCAGACTGCCTGAGTGAGGAATCGAACCCAGGACCTTTGAAACCAAAGGCCAAGGTCCTACCGCTGGCCGTGTCAGTCTGGCTCAGCGGTAGGACCTTGGTCTTTGGCTGCAAAGGTCCTGGGTTCGATTTCCCGCTCAGGCAGTCTGACATATAAGTCCAAAAGGCAACGTAAATAGGTTTGCATCTGTATTTAGTTATTTCTTGTGAGCCTTTGGCTTTCCCGTCTTTTATACAAAAGTGTGTTATACCGATAAAACTTTTAAAATTATCCCGATGATCGATAATATCGCTATAAAACAATTTTTGAGGCTGGAGTAACCATTTTAATTTTGTTAATTAAAAAAAAAAACCTTGGCTAAAGCCTACAGTGCAACCTTCACGAAGTGAATTGGGTCGAATTCCCATTTGGACAGTTGACATGAAAATGCACTGGCCATTGCCGACTGCATCCTCACCATGTAGGCACAATTTAGCCGTTGTGTTGCCACTTTATGCTTAAATTTTGTTTGCACTAAACTAACGCTCCAATCAGAGGCTAGCAACAATATAGCACTCGTGGTTGGAGAGACCTTGTAATTACGCACGCAACGCCGCAAACCGCTTGTTTCTAGCTATTACGGTTTCCGAGATACGACAATTTAAGCATCAAGGTTTGCACGATAATTCGATAAATCAGAAAAAGTGGGATACGATAATTAACAAAAAAATGTTTATCGCGATATTAACGTGCCACCCCTGCGACTATGTAACCCCAGTCACCCCGATAATTACGACCCCCTCACCCCCCGAAAATTTCAAGTGAAAAGTAAGTTTTCTTAAAAGAATTTTTTTTTTTGGGGGGGGGGGGGGGAGAAGTTCGTGCCCCTATGGGTCCACACCTGCGTTGTGAGGAGCGTATTGCAACTGAAACCTTTTTTTAAAACTAAGTCAAGTTTTGACGAATTATGATACCGATCAGTATCGCTGCTTGTGATGTTAGATGCTGTTCAAAGTAAATCCAATCATAACATAACCCTGATCCTGACTATTACACTACGATTTACGCCGACCTGTCTATTGGAGTTCGTATTAACACTGAAAACGTTAAAAATAAAATACCAACATACACCAACGCTACTCTCACTAAACTCGACTCTTCCTGTGGAACTCGGTAACCCTAATGAGGTCTCGTACTTAAGTCTAGGTTATTATTTCCGCTTTGCCCAATAGTATCGTATCCGTAATTGTGGTGCTAGTTACTTCCTGTGACTTGTCTTCAGTCTTTCCTAACCGAATCCGAAACGAAAGTTGTCAACGTAAAAAAAGAGCACAAATTGATCATTTTGATGCAGTCGCGCTAAATCCAAGCAAGGATTTTCCGCTTTTTTTCTTTTTTGGTTAAATGCTGCTCTCGAGTTTTTTTGGTGTACTGTTTCGTTTCGATTGTAAGCAAATAAAATATTTAAAAAAAAAAGCAAGCAGTTTGCATTAAAGACTGGACTTGTGAGGATACACGATACACTAATCTGAGAAAGAAAGAAAAGACAACTGCCCCGACTGGGACTCGAACCCACGACTTCGCGTTTACTAGCCGGGCGCACTAACAACTGCGCTACCGGGGCGAATTCTGGCTACAGGCTCCAGCCGAGCTAAGTAGCTGTTCAATCCTTCTCAATGGTCACAAACATACATACAAGGAGCGAAAGCAACATTGCTTTTTGGCATCCACACTGGAAATAATGCAAATAGTGAATAAAGAAGAAATCCCAAGGTAAAGAGTAAACGAAGCAAGCAGTCTGCATTAAAGACTGGTCACCACTGAAAAAGATTGAACATCGACTTAGCTCGGCTGGAGCCTGTAGCCAGAATCCGTCCCGGTAGCGCAGTATAGAACACCCGGACTAGTAAACGGGACGGGAAGTCCTGGGTTCGCGTCTCAGTCGGGGCAGTTGTCATTTGTTTCTTTCTCAGCTTAGTGTAGAGTGCATCCTCACAAGGCCAGTCTTTAATGCAGACTGCTTGATAGTTTACCCTTTACCTTGTGTGATTTCATCTTTATTTATAAAATATTTGTTGATTTGCTGGAAAATGGATGACACCGCGGTAACAAGCAACGATCTTCTGTTATTGACCAGCGTTACGTCATGTTCCCCTGCAGCGAACATTATTGTCTTCCGAAACAAATCTGATTTTCTCCCACGCTCAGTTTGTTGATGCCCACGCCATAGAGAAGCGTTCTCGGTAATGACGTCACCGACCCATTTTACGTGTTCGTTCTACAGACCCGAGATGACTAAGCCGAGAGACCATAGGCAAAAGTGGTGCGGCCTCACCCAAATCCACTTTTTCGTTTTGTTGGTGGGAGGCCAGAGTAAAGAAACGAGAGCTTCAACAGGCGGGTGACTGTGAAACAGGGAGAAAGGCACAGGTTTGCACGCTCTGTTTGCTGGCTATCGGGCGCCATTATGTAGTGCGTTAAAGATTACAATAATTACTTCAGCCACGTTTATTTGGTCTGTTGGCGTAACGTGTCTCGTGTTGCTCTGGCAAAAGTCTCGCCATTCACAAGGCCACTTCAACTTCGGTCTACATAAAAGTTAAAGTGGCGCTATCACGGATTGAAAGTCTGCAGATTCTGGCAACATCTAGCGCTATCTAGTACCATCTAGCGCTTGCTTGCAACAAGCGAAGGAATGGACAGTGCCATTTCTTTTAACGTAACAAACAAGCCACGGCCCATGACCGCCATAATTGTCGACTGAAAATTTGGTACGTCAGCGCTCTAAAGGTTAAGCCCCGTATTCTGAACGCTGACTAAAACTCGTACTTGACTTGAAATGACATCACACCTATTTAGTGCTATTCTCCACCTGAACTTCTTTTGTATACATTTGAAAGAAAGCGAGTCAAGAAAGAAAGTCAAATTAAGTGCCATTCACCACCCGATTTCTTCCAAATGTATCCAAACGAAGTTCTGGTGGTGAATGGCACTAAATAGGTGTGACGTCATTTCAAGTCAAGCACGAGTTTTAGTCAGCGTTCAGAATATGGGCCTTACAATATCACTACCGCTAGATGGCGGCATGGCATTTTCGTATGTGATATTGCCAATTTAAGACTTTAAAAGTCGCATAAGCCCCGCCAAGCGAAGTAACCCTCCTCCCCCCCCCCCCATCGCAATAACTTTTTTTGTTGCTGTTTTTCAGAAAGGCTGCATCAATACTGATGCTTACTTTTTCCGTAACTTCGTCAAAAAATGTCCTATTCTTACTCTATAATACAACATTTTAACAGTTTCTATCGAAAGCTTTCAAATGTCCAATTTCGTGAAAATGTGAGGTGCTTTTAACGACAGAAAAAATTAATTAAAATTAAGAAAAATTAAAAAATGCCACCCGCTGCCCGGACTGTTTTAGGAAAGGCTCTGGAAGCAACTATTTTTTTTTTAGTGGTCTACTGTAATTACAGATAACTTAAAGATGCAAGCCTCCTGGTTGGCTTTCCTATAAGACTCAGTTTTGCAACATTACTTCAAACGTATGTAAATTATGCCAACGCCTTTATTTTCCTGCTCTTTATTCTACAATCACTCAAACGTATGGATATGTTGCAAAAGCTATGAACAAGCAGGATGCACGAAAATAGGAAGAAGGTACATCCTTTTAAGATAACGCTGTCGCGGCCCAAATATTTGTTTTTCGCCAGTCGTGGGATTCGCACCGGCATTCGCTTGATTTGGAGAAGAGGACGCTGACCACTGGACTGTTTCTGCTCGCTTTTCTCGGGGTCACCGGGGACGCCTCACAAAGCTCGCGTTTCGCCTTGAACCGTACTTTTTACCCCCTCAATAGATAGGCACATACGTGTCAACGGATCTCAGGAGGATAATGCAGTGGACGCAAAGACTTTGGAATATCTTGCTTTGCAGTGGACGACACGTGGTATTGCAGTGACATGTAATAAATTTCTCATCCACGACAGTGAACCTTTAAGGTTTGCATACTCTAAACCAAATGCAAACAACCGAATAAACAAGAAGAAAACTAATTTTAGTAGGCATCAATAAACAATTACTGACAGAAAACTTGAAAGATATGAAACAATGGAATTACCGTATTGGCTCAGTAGGAGAGAGGCTAACCCTTTCTAAGTTGCTGATCTATACCACACGCCATGGCTGTTTGCTGTGACGTGCACATCACGTGACTGGGCTAGTCCAATCAGACGGCTAAACAGCCGTTGTTCTCGTTCGTCATTGGCTAACTCATGGTGACGTCACAGCAAACAGCCGTTGCGCATGGTTTAGTGTGACAGACTGCCAGTTTATGTAAGCGGTTATGGGTTTTACTTTGGCCTATTCTGGATACCAGTACCAATAAGCTGGCTAGTGGGACAAGGTCGGACATCATTTTGACTCGGGCGGGCAGCTACGTTGATAATAAAAGAGAAACACTACGATTATCGCAGATTCCAACCCCCCTCCCCCAACTCTCACCCTACTTCACCAGTTGGGTTCTCAAGTTCACACGCATTTCAGAGTAAAGCGTATCCCTGAAGGTGGTTGCCTCCATGTTGGCTTTTCTGTTTGACTCAGTTTTGTAACATTAGTTCAAACGTATGTAAATGTTGCAAACGCTTTTATTCCTATCCCCCCCCCCCCATGTACGAGACAATTTTGCTACATTCACTTAAACGTGCACTATAAGTGTCGCAAAAACTATATACGTACAGGATGCACGAAAATAGGAAGAATATGTACAGATTAGCACGCACATTTTTGAGTGGGTCGTACTTTTGCACTAATAAGAAACCTTTCACCTATTTGTTATTTAAAACTAGAATACTGTATTTTAAGTTTGTTCCAAACAAACCCTCGTCGTAGCACCCGGGGACCGGTTTTTGTATATATTCTTACACAGTTTTATTTCTCTTTCTTTACAAATTTGTTAATTACAGGGAAATGATGTGACCAGACTATACACCCGTTTTAGCTCAATTCTCCAGTTCGGTTTAAATAAATATTTGAAAATTTCTGGGGGAGAGGCAACTGGTGGGCACGAAAAAAATGTATGGGGCATAACCCAAACGAACCCCCCACCCCACCCGATTGTCCCCTCCCCCTCGTCTGTAGTGTCACCACAGATACTCGCGGCCTTAGGGAACGTCCGCAAATTACGTAACACTTTTTTTTGCTAGCAATTTAGAGCGTACATACCTTTTGTAACACCAGTGTCACACTTGACATAGCCGCCCCATCTGAAAATACGTAACATTTCTCTCCCCCCCCCCCCCACCAACTGTATACTTTTTTTGGGATGAATTCGATTTTATAAGCTGTACTTTGTACTGTACATAAGGGCGTAACGAACAGTGATTTTCAAAAAAAAATTAACGTTGTAAATGGAAGTTTGAAAAATAATTTAGCTAAAAAGATTTACCAAAGAAATTTAGAAAACATTTAGCGAAAATTAGTATGTTACGTATTTTTATAGCGCTTATTTTTTCTTATTGCTCTTTTTTTTTCAACAGCAAATTTCCTGACTATGACCAGATTATCAGGTAGGGCCCCAACCAGATATATTTTTTTCTGGATTGCCAACTGGTAAATTTTTACATTTTCATCCGTAACCACCTAATAACTTTTAGCCCTTTCCCTCTCATTTACTAAAGAAAAGAAAAAAAAAGGGGTTATACTGAATAGTTTAATGGACGATTTTTGCATTAGGTAGTGAACTAAAGAACAAAATTCCGAACAGAAACGAAAAAAAAAGCATATATTAGTCTCGTTCAGGAAGGCCAGTTGCTGCTTATCCGCTTGCTACGGCCCTGTCTATTCCGTTTTGTGTATGCCTACTAAGTAGGCCTACGTGCAAATCCTGATCCTTCACATGTTTTTTTTTTTTTAAACTAATTTCTTTGAGCCTTAAGTCAGCCGAAGCAACTTAATGCTTGTATGGCTGAACCGGCTCAATTTTGAACATTACCAGACTTTTAGAAAAGAAGAAATATCTGGTAAAGGGAGGTGCCAACCCGGGGATTCGATCCGGGAAACCTCCGATCATCGTAGGGGCCCATTCCAGAATTTGCCAGAATAGTTCCCATAGTCGCTGAAGGAGCATGGTAGCCCCAATTTTGCAGCTATACTTCTACCACTTCTCGCACTAATTTTCAAAAAGCAGATAATTAGTTAATTACAGGACAAGGAAAGTAGCTGTATACGGTCTATATCTGGTGTATTTTCGACAGCTTCATCGTGATAAGATGGTAAGACGATACGACGATAAGATAAGATGATAAGATGGTAAGACGATAAGATAAGATGGCTTGTGATGTTAGATGCTTTCAAAGTAATCCAATCATGCCATAATCCTATCCTGACTATTTCGTATTAACACTGAAAACGTTAAAAATAAAATAAAATAAATGTAATAAAATAAGAAACTTACCAACATACACCAACGCTACTCTCACTACACTAGACTTTTCCTGTGGAACTCGGTAACCCTAATGAGATCTCGTACTTAAGTCTAGGTTATTATTTCCGCTTTGCCCAATAGTATCGTATCCGTAATTGTGGTGCTAGTTACTTCCTGTGCTTGTCTTCAGTCTTTCCTAACCGAATCCGAAACGAAAGTTGTCAACGTAAAAAAAGAGCACAAATTGATCATTTTGATGCAATCGTGCTAAATCCAAGCGGTAGAACTGCTCTGTACACGCGGCAATGATTATGCGGGTTACGAGTGGAAGCAAGCACTCACTCCACTCAACACAACTATCAACTCAACCGCATAGTGAAAAAAAAAATCACTCAAACGAACCAAATAAAAATAAAGTGTGTTCACTTAGGCGTGTCTTACTTCGACGGGGAAACAATGCAGAAATCTTCCACACATACTTACTGTCCACAACGCGGACAGTGACAGACTGACAAAATTGCACAAGTCCTGTCCGTCCACCAAATAAAAGATTATAAATTGTCATTGCAAATGTGTCGTAACAGTCATCACGCTGAAACTGGCTTGACATGGACGACCTCGCTCTTAAACATTTAACGAGGGATATTATCATCCTTTGTGATTGGCACAAGAAGCCGTCTTTTTATTTCAATTGAGGTGACATTTTTTTCCCTCTCGTCGGCCGCAAATCCGAGACGTTCCATGATGATAATGATTTAATTGTAATTGGCTCATATTTTATTCATCAGTCGAGGGACACGGGGCATCGCGTTTTGTCGTAGGGACAAAAAAAAGTCTGCAAATATAAAAATGGGAATTACAACCATTTGGCGTGTTAAGATTGGCAATAACACGAATACAAACAGGGTGGATTGATTTAAATCAATTAAAATTGAGATTTAAATAAAATGATGTTTATTATTATTAATCACTTCGACTTAAATTACGTTTTAAATCATGATTTAAACCAAATGATTTTTAATAATAATAATCCAGATTTAAATCAATAATTTTACCCTTCTTTTAAATGTGTCAAGTAATTACACCTATAAAAATTACAGTTTAAGTTTAGGCTCTCTTAATAATAATAATAATAATAATAATAATAATAATAATAATAATAATA
>JAHWFP010218900.1:0-22222 GCA_023313725.1 Lithobius niger
GTTTACAGTTTTTTTTTCTTACGTATAAACTCTAATTTTCAATATTTTTTTTTTTGCGTTTTGCTTTTACATATAAACTTTATTTCTACGTTCAAAAATATTTCATATTATTACAAGTTTTTAAATATTTTTTCCAAGGGACCGGTAGTTATTTATCACCTGGGTTGGGGGAGGCATACATTTTTTAGGTCCCGTTAAGTTGGGAGGGGGGGAGGAATCATAAAAAAATTCTGACCAAATAGGAAGAAGCAATTGTTCGACCTCAAAAATTACACTTTCAGCAGTCAACATTTCTAAAAACGCCTCGGCTTGCACCCCCAATCGCCTTGATAATTATGATTGTTTGCAAGGTTTTCAAGCTATTGGTACCAATACTAAAAGTTTAGTTGTTTTTTTAATTATCAATTTTTGGCTTCTTCTGTGTTTCAGGTGCTGACTATTTACGGATGTGGGCATACAAGCAAACAGCGCGTTCATACTTGATGGGTATAATATAGAACATTTTTAACCAAACGTATCTTTTTGTTAAAAACGAAGCACGTTTACCTAACAACCAGTGGTAACTTGTCGATGCGGAGTGCTACTTACTCAATTTGGCTACAGGAAATCATCCACACACAGTCTCAATAGGCATAAACAACCCATTTTATTTTTTTTTTGGGGGGGGGGGGGAGCTCAAGATTTTTTCAGGGTTTTGAAGGGGATCATCGAACATTTTGTGGTCAACTTTTCATTTCCGTTGGCCCCATCCTCCCCCCTCCAAAGGGAGACTAAAAAAAAATATTTGTTTCATACAAAAATTGTTTTATCGCATGGAATAAATATATTTTTATAAGTACATTTTTCTCCTTCATATACAAACTTTTTTTACGTTAAAAATATTTTTTTCTCACGGAAAAACGTTCTAAGCCAGTTCTAACAGATCTTTACTATTGTCAGGAGCAGCTGAAGATGGTTCAAGCAGTCCTCCCCCTCATCCACTCTCAACCCATTGCCCTGGATCTCGGCTGGCGTACGGCTCGTCGCCTGCTTGCACATATTCGTCTACTCCGGCAATTACGAACCTGCGCTCTACTAAAGAGCAAAATAAAATAACCAGCTGTCTCCTCGTACGCAAGTATCATTGTGCCACAATTAAATATATGAATACGAAAACAAAATTAAGTATCCTGGTAGCTGCGTTCCTCTCAGAGAGAAACGTAACTGTTGTCTCGGTTGGCTTGGGAATAGTACACTAAACAGCATCTAGTTAATTTTTGTGTCGTCACAAACTGGAATGATTCTCGTATTTTAACATCACAATTTATACTTTTCTAGGCTAGTGTCTTATAATTTTGCTTTGGCGATCTATTGGAATAATTAATTTTAATTTTTACCGTATTAGTCTTTTAGATTTTTGATCTCATGGTAATTATTAGAAAATTAGTACATGTACACACAGAGATGAAACATAATGATTATTGTAAGCGCGCAATGCATGATATACTGCGGGATGCAGCAAATAAAGTTAACTTTTATTCAACAGAAAATCTCTTAGACGCCACATTTTAAAACGGATTTTTAGCAAGGGAAAGACTGACGGTAAGTAAATACACCTTTTGGGGCCGTACTTGATGTGGAGGATCGAGAAAAATGGCGCTGGGAGGTATATCCCTTTAAGACATACGAAGTTAATTTAGAATTAAAGGTAATTGCTGAGGACAATCCTGCCTTATTAGGCTCCCATTGGAGATTAGATCTAATACTCGGTGGGATTAGCTTGTCAACTATTGTAGCAATTTGGTGGCAGCCATTTTGGTTCTGATATCACTACTTTTATTGACTGAAACATGGTGGGTTCTTTCACCCTTGTGGGTTTTGTTTTAGATATGAATTATATGAAGGAAAACCAAGCAGTGCTACATAAAAATACCTTCATATAATCTGTGACCGTGCTTTTTACTCTATTAGATATGAATTAGCCGAACCTCTCTGGAAAGAGGCATGTGTTGTGCCAATTTACAAAACTGGTAATGCGGCAGACCCAGCAAATTATAGACCGATTTCCTTCACGTGTGTTACATGTAAGATGTTGGAACACATTTTCTGTAATTAAAGGAACATTCCGTCGCCAAGGTCAACTGAAACATTAGCTGCGTTCCTCGCAGCACTTTTGCTCGCAGGGAGGAACGCAGCTACTATCTCAGTTGGCTTTGGGAATAGTCTACGAAGCAGCAGCAAGTTAGGTATTTTGTCGTCACAAACCGGAATCATTTTCGTATCTTAACATCACAATTTATAATATTTTAGGCTAGCATATTATAATTTTTCTTTGGCGATCTATTGACATAATTAATTTTAATTTTTACCGCATTAGTCTTTTAGATTTTTGATCTCATAGTAATTATTAGCAAATGATTAAAATTAGTACATGCGCACACACAGATGAAACTTCAAGGTTATTGTAGGTGCGCAATGGATCATATACCTACAGGATACAGTAAATTTAGTTCCCCAATATTAAACAGAAAATCTTGTAGACGCCACGTTTTAAAACGCATTTTTAGCTAGGGAAAGACTAACGGTAAGTAAATAGACCTTTGGGGCCGTACTTGATGTGGAGGATGAAGAAAAATGGCACTTGCAGGAATGTCCCTTTAAATAGCCACGTCACTGGACCTGACGGTTTATTTGCAATGCTTTGTAAGGAGCTAAGATATTAATTAGCTGAACCTCTCTAGAAAAAGGCTTGTGTTGTCTCAATTTACCGTAACTAGTAATCCGGCAGAACCCATGAGCAGCTTATCTTATACAACGGCTTTTCTCAACAAACCCTCTACCTGGTGGAGAAATGTATTCGAACCACGGTAAATGCATGGGATTTTTTTTCACATATTCACAGTAAATTCTTTTATTTAGTTATCAAGGAGCACATGACAGTTCCTGTTACTCCAATTCGTGTACTATTTGTCGAAATTGTGCTCGTAATTCTCACTGCTAATTTCGAGGTTCGTTTCAAGTTTTTGTGAGAACCACTCAGTTTCTACTGACGCCATTGATAAAGTGACCAAAACTCTTGCCTAGCCCTACTTTCCAGTTTTGTTTCCTTTCACACAAGTCTCAAATCGAGCGTCACACATCGGAAACAGTTTCTTAACATATATGAAAAAAATAAAAAAAAATACTAGAATGCTGTACTGACAAAATTCGAGGTTCGATTCACCTTTTACAATCGCACACAGGCTTATGTCGGTTATTAAAAATCAAGTAAATCATGATTGTCTACTTTCAACGTTGTTTTGTTTTAATTTGGTGACTTACGTGGCATAGACAAAGCCACAGCTGTGATGGCTACATGTATGGAAAAACAAAAAAAAATTTTAAACAACTCTTCTGTCAAATTTGAGGTTTCTATTGACCTTTTAAAATGGCTCACAACCATGTTTTGGGCTCGTTCGTTTTAATCTAGGCTTTAGGAGGGAAGGAAAAGAAAGCGGGCATACTAACTGCACCTGTCGGAATGTAAAAAATTGTTCGGGTTGCAGCAAATTATAGACAGATTTCCTCCGACGTGTGTTCCATGCAGAGATGGAAGTGGGTCACTTTTTCCGACCCAAGACCCACCTGACCCACGACTCACTTGACCCACCCGATCAAGAACAAATTGTGACCCATCGTCCGTGACCCATCCCACGCTACGAAAAAAATACTACAGTATGCAAATAATACAGTATGCAACTTGGGTATTCAGCATTCTATGGAAAACTTTTTTTGAAAGACTAGAAAAATTTAAAGAGTACCAGTAAGACTATTGATTACCATAAGATTACCGTGGGTCGGTGGGTGAACGGTCTCGACCCATGACCCACTTGACCCACGATAAAAATGTGACCCATTTGACCCACTGACCCATGGGTCAATTCCATCTCTGGTTCCATGTAAGATGTTGGAACGTATTTTCTGTATTAATTTAATGAAACACCTAACCCAGCATAATTTACTCGACCCAAATCAATTTGGCTTCATGGCGGGGCATTCTACTACACTTCAATTTACATTGTATGGATGATGGTCGCTGGGATTGGAAGTTGAAGCATGCACGGATGACGTATTAATTAATTATGCAAAAGCATTTGACTCGGTATCTCACACTAAACTGTGCAAATAATTATTATATTCTGGAATTACTGACAAAGTTTTATCTTGGATTACTGATTTTCTGTCGGGTATAGGGCTCAGCACGTTCATGTCGGTTTCTCTGTATCAAATGCTGTCCGGGTAACAATTGGTGTACTGCAGGGGCCCATCTGGGGCCCTCTTTTATTTCTCATATAAACTAGGAAACAGGCTTTGGGCCTATTGTAGGCGGAGCGAAGAAAAAATTTATTTTAAATTTGTATTTCCTCTCATTATAATGGGTGTGCAATGTTTGCTAATGGTCCTTAAAAAGCTCGGGGCAATATTCATTCGGCTACAGTTGAGCTGAAGCTTTTTGCTGGTGTTTTTTACATTTTAGCTAGGCTACGTTTCAGCTACTTTCGTTTGCACCCATATTTAGTATCCGTTTCGTTATTTGCAGCCTCTTTGCGCCGTTGCCGCCGTTGTAAAATACAACGTTAGCCGCCGTGGTTAAGCTGGCAAAGAACGTGCCACCGTCAATAATGCTTACATTGTTTATATTTATTGCAGAGTATCTTTCCTAGATTTAAAATATTAACAATAAAGCATTACAGATTACAGATTAGATTTATTGAGAGTCTACAGGACCTGTGCAGTCATACACTCTACTATAATTTAATTCTAAACTTATACCTAATCCAGATAACCATAGCAATATCCTGTGCACACTCATCTTGAATACCTTCGAATTACATTTTGAAAAACTAATTAAAACGCCCGGTCATCTTACAGAACCGAAGAATCTGCCTTAGAGCTGAGGTACCAGAAATGTGCGGGGGTACACCAAGAACCTCTTTCAGATCCACGTCCCAGTTCTGCATGGAGGGCCCACGATAAGCCGCCCAACTGTGACACACAAACAAAAAGTGAGACACGGTTTCAGTATCAGTGCCGCAGGCATAGGTTGGTGTGGTGGCCCACCCCAACCTGAACGCATGCGCCCGCAACATGATGTGTCCAGTCCGTAATCTTGACAGCACCGTGGCATCCCTTCTCGCGAGGCAATCCAGAGTACGGGGCACAGAAACTGTGGGATGGATGTCATACAATGTCTCACCCACTATGCTGGAATCCCAGTCCTCTTGCCACTCCTGTAAGGCCAGGCTCCTCAGAACTGGAGAGAGATCCTTAGGGGTAACTGGGAATGTAACAGGACTACTCCGTCTCTCATACCCACGTCTAGCGAGCTCATCAGCCAATTCATTCCCGAAACACCCAGTGTGACCAGGAGTCCAGTGGATGGACACACAGATTCCACAGTGGAGCGCACTCACCAACTTTTTCCCGATTTCAACCACCAAAGGGTGACTCAGATCCAATGCCCGAAACGCCGATCCAGAAACTTTATACCTGCTGCCGAGTCAGAAACCACTCTGAAACAGCGCAACTGCAGATCAAGACCAATGTCCAGTGCAATTGAAATGGCCACTAGCTCCCCCAGAAATGCCGATGGTAGACATGGGAGAAAGAAATCAAACTCTTGGCGGAGGCCAGACACGTACACACCTGCTCCTCCTTCCCAGACTTCCCTGTGAAACGACGCATCACTGTAGATCTCCACGCAATCCGCAATCGGCACCGCCTGACAGTCACTGACCAGGAGCGGCAGGACATCACTACACCAAGACCATGGGTGCACTCCCATGACAAGGTGAGGAGCCGGGAAATTTCCTAGGCCCTGTCGCTTGAGTAGACTCGCACCCAACCCGAGAGAACCAAGCTTCTTTCTGGCCCAGGGACCCAGAGAGGAGTACCGTACTAGAAGTCTGGCGATCGGGTCGCAACCACCCCTACCTATCGCCCTGAGACAAAGCGCGGCTAGGGACTCTTCAGCCTTGATCCGAATCGGGACCTCCCCGGCTTCTATATGCAAAGCGGGAACAGGAGTCGAGGGGAGGCACCCTGTAACAGTACGCAGGCAGCCGTTCAAGGCGACCTGCACTTTCCTAATAGCCTCCCTCGACCCAAGCAAAAAGGGTAGGTGAAAAATGGCACACGATCGAATATACGTTCTGTATATAGCTAAGATGACCGACCTCTTAACAACTGCCTTGTTGGAGGCCAAGGACTTGAGGATCCCATGCCTCTCACCAATAGATTTCTGCACACAGGCTACGTCGGTAACCCACGTCAGCTGTGGATCCAACTTATAGCCCAGATACCGGACGCAGGCAGCCGCATTCACAATTGTGCCGCTGACACACAGAGAACCCAGAATTGCAGGTCCCTTAGAGAATATCATTAGTTCAGTCTTTGGAATAGAGAGGGAAAGCCCCCTTACTGCCAACAAGTCGATACTCCTGGCAACAACCACTTCCAGTGAGACCAGTAGCTCAGTGACGTTGCGTCCTACCAGCCACACTGCGACATCGTCTGCATATGCCACAATGTTGCAGTGCAAGCTGAGTTCCCTTAATACCGCATTAATCGCTACCGCAAAGAGAGTCGGACTCAAGCAACTCCCCTGCGGCAGCCCCCTACTGGTTGTTTTCACTTTCGACCAAAAACCATCAACTCTCGTTGCGAACATACGATCTCCTAGCAGCGAGAGAATTGCCTCACCCAACTTCTCACTAACTCCCATGCTCTGCAGAGCCGGCCTGACCCAGGCTACATCCACCACATCATAAGCCGCTTTTATGTCCAGGAAGACGGCAAAAGCAATTTTGTTGCCCAACCAAGCTTCCCTTATCCCTGATTCCAAATACATCATCGCATCCTGGGCACCTCTCTGTTTTCTGAAACCGAATTGCGCATTAAAAAATTCTCCTGAGCTTTCCAGGATCTTATTCAGTCTATTCACTAACAGCCTCTCGTACAGTTTCCTGGCACACGACAAAAGGGCAATGGGCCTATAACTCTTTACAGACGCTCTGTTTTTCCCTCTACCCAGAACTGGGGTCAAAATTGAAAATAACCAGGTTTTAGGAATTGGCCCTCCATTAAAACAATCCTGAAAGACCTCAAGGAGCCCCTCGAGGCCTTTTCTGCTTAGGCTCTTAAGCTGGCCATAGCTAATTTTATCAATTCCTGGAGCACCATCAGTGCGGCAAGCTGAAAGTGCTGCCTCCAGCTCCAGGATAGTCAAGGGGGCATCAGCCTCTGGCAAGCCTGACCACTGCTGGATAACAGGAGCAGGACCCTTTGGAGAGCAGTACACCTGAGAAAAATTCTCATTAAATGCTTCTGCCATTGAGCAACCTCTAAGAACCTCCCCATCCTGCCCGAGTACCCAGGCCACCAAGGAACGTTGATCCTGTGGCCGGACCAATTTCCGAACACACGATGGGGAAATTCCTGCAGAAACCTTTTTCACACAACCGTTGGCCGAAAGAAGCCTTTTCTTTCCTCAAAATGAGTCGCGTCTCAGTGGCAGTGCCCACGAATGACAACCACCGTTCCAAGGACTGAAAACGACGGAACCTTTGCCACGACCGCCTACGGTCACACATGGCCGTTCTGCAAGTGGCAGTCCACCAAATGGGGACGCGTTTTCCCCCTCCACGTCTACTGACAACATTGGATCTCTTCTTGGTGATCCACCGGGCTGACCAAGTACCAAAAGCACCCGCTGGGATAATAGGTCTAGCTGTCCTCCGCTGACACATAGCGCCGAAGCTTACACGGCCAGGACACTGGAAAAGAGCTATGGGGAAGTGGTCACTACCACGTAAGTCCTGCGAAACCTGAAAGGAGAATGAATGGGACATCCCAGGAGAACACAGGAAGGCGTCCAACACCGATTCTTGAATCACCCTTCCATACCTCCTCACAAAGGTTGTGGTACCATCCTGAACCATTACGAAATCCTGCTGCTCTAAGGAGTCTGCCAAGATTCTTCCAGTAGTGTTACAAATCCGGCTACCCCAGAGCCAATGGTGGGCATTGAAATCTCCCCCAAAATTAACGGTCTGGGAAGAGACTTCAACCACTCGTTCCAATCGTGACTCGTGAAACGTCCCGTTACATGGATGAATCCTACAGTAACCCAGATACCATCCCACCACACTCTGAACAGACATGAGTCCATACCAGGACAAAGTGGATAGGTAAACAAAAGAAAGGGGACCCAACTTCTAACGAACACCCTTATGTTGGAATTACAGGAGCCGGCAATAGCACTGAAGCCTGCAAGATAAGGAGTCATTCCTAAGGGAAACCTAGACTCCAAAATACCTAGGATATCAAATTCGCCACTAAGAACTGCTATATCTTCAAGTTTATTGGCAGCCCCCCGCACATTCCAAGAGCACAAGTTGAATGCTAAATCTACCCAACTTCAGACCCACCCTCTAGCACTTCCATACCCACTACTCCCTCACCAACACCATCACCTCCACACCCTTCCTCTGCAGACACCTCTACAATAGCACATTCTATAACCACATCATTCAAATCTCCCACTCCGCTCTCCTTTCTTTCAACTATAACTGGCAGGGTTGGCATGTCTGCCGATTCACTCTCATTTACATTCGGACCACCTTCACTAACGTGTGGGTCAAGGCGAGTAGACAAGGACTGCCCATTCTCTGGACTTGACGCACTGCTCTTCTTACTACCAAGCAGAACAAACTTGTTCTGGTTAACAACCTTAACTTTTTGAGAGTGCGGCGAGGTGACCTCACAAGGGCGTTTCTTAGAGCGTTTACTTCTCTGCACAGACCACCCATCTGGATCACGGGCCGTCACAGAACCTGTTTCCGACGCTACCTCCAATACACATGTAGCGCCCAAAAGTGAAGTATCTTGTACTCCTGACACACTGGGAACCTTTTGTTGAACAGCGGGAGCCGAAGACTGCGCACACAACGAAGCACCACATTCTTGGTTCACCACACTACCACTGCTGCGAATCACTTCACGAGCAGGACGATTCTGAAGATGCTCACACGAGGCTTCCTTAGGCATAGCCTTCAGACACACTCTACAGTACACATTTGGGCAGAATTTTCGAACGTGGCCTCGAATTGAACATTTTAAACAACGAGGAGCCCTGTCTGCTATAGCAAGGAGAGCTTGAACTCCCCTGACTCCAATGACATCTGGTACGTCTTCCGAAAGCACCGAATCTTTCAATTTCAGCACTATACTACGAACTCCTGAATGACAATGGCGTAATCCTTCAGCAGTATGCAGCTCCATTTTATGGCTGACCAAAACACCGTACTTTATGAGGGCCCGTTCGATGTCTTCCACCGTGGCTTCAAGTGGCAGCCAGTGCAATTTGATACGCACTAGCCGCTCGTGTAAGTCATAAATGCAGGCTTTAAAACCATTCAACTGAACCGATCTGACTTTCTTGACAGCTTCCTTGGCATTGTAGTTAGCAAACGTGACCTGAAACACGTTGTTGGCACGCAACCAACACAACCCTGTCACATCTTTCAAATCCACCACTTCCGCCAGTGCATCTCGCATATCCGAAGAAAAGTATGGCTTACCAGCCTCTTCTGCAATGAAAATAAGGGACGTCTGCATCTTGAAGTTAGAGAGGCTCCCTTTGTAGAACTTCTTCAACCACAGCAAATTTTTATCATTCTGGTCCATTTCAGACATCTCTACCACATTGACATCTGGCACTGCACTCTCATAATCGTGGTCCCTCTTTGAGTGAACAACATCTGAATACAACGCAGGCACACTTTTGTCTGCAACACGATAACTTTCAGAAGTCCTAACGTAAACACCGTCAGTAACAAATCCATGTAGCATATTGTTGACATCAGATGCAACAATCACTTTATCTCCATTATTACACCCATTGTTCAAGTCTCCTGTCTCTAGCCCTTCTGCATTTTGATCTATTTTCCCTCCTACCACTCCATACAGCTTAAAGTCCAACTCATCTATTCCCTGTTGTCTGCTTGCTCCAGTAACTCTGCATATACCTGGTCCGTGACAAGTCCCATGTCAATGTCATGCTGCTTCAGGAGACCCTTTTGCTTTAGATCAAGTAGGAACTTCTTCACCTGACGCGCCATCTTGTCTTGTCATTTAATTGCAAGCTAAACAATCACCAGTAACGATAGTACTTCACAACAATCAAAAGATTCGAAACATCCGCGGCTCTCTACGCTGCCTTCTACGACAATGTTGAAGCGCACACCTCTGGCACGTACTGCAACGCCAAACGCTAATTTTTTTTTTTTAATTGGAATTATTACAATTGTTGATCAGCTGGTGTTAGCTTGGCTGTGAACATAGAATTTAAATGATTCTAAATCCTAATTTTAAGCCAAATTGTTAGTCCCGTTTTAGTTTCTTAAGCGACAACAGTAGAGAAATTAGGCCTATTGGGTTCGATGTTAGGCCTATTTATTCTGGCAACATGGGATGGAGAGTGTAGTTTCCATAGCAATCTAGAAATCTTGATATTACAATACGAAGCCAAATTATTGTTCTGTGTTGTGATATAAATACGTGGTCTGCTGTGTCTGTCGTATTATATGAACGGTTTCCTCCTGCAGCGGCGATTTGATATTCAAATTTGAGATTCCCGTTGATAGCGTCAACGCCACTTTGGTTGCCATGTTGGCTGAATTCCTGCAAGCATTCTTTTTTACATGAAACGAATGTGAGTCGTTAACGAATTCTTCTGGTTTGTTTCCCATTTGCTTGTCTTCCTCTAGTGGTTAAAGTGTTATGATCAAATGTTATTATTTCGTTGAGTTATGTCAAAAAAGATTGTTAGCTGTAAGGAAGCTACGATGATTTATTTTGGTTTTTTTTTTTTAAAGTTCACTTGATTACCAACAGCACAGTGTATGCTTCGTCGGAATTCCTTAACTATTCACGATTCCAAATTTACAATGGTGAGTGTTAGAAATAAATTCGAAAATTTATTATTTCTCCCGTAATAATTGTTCGATTTACGTCAAATTTTGTCTCAGCAATACTGTTTGGGGTATCAAGCGTTGTACCAAATTTCATTCCAATCCGATCTTTCGTTTGGGCTCCACCCAGACTAAAAATGTGCAACCAACAGACCAACGGACCAACGGACCAACCAACCAACATTTTGCAATTTGGTGTCCGTTATAGGCTATGCTTCGCTCGCTCGCTCCGCCAATTAATGATCTCAAAAAGAACTATATACCGGGTGTTTCAGAATAAAACCGACAAACTTCCAAGGAACACTCAGGAAGTATAGACAACTCGAAAAGTTCTATATAACACCTGTCCAAAAATGCTTGGTTACCGAGATATCGCCCTATTTGACCCCATTCTTTTATGATCGAGTATTTAAGTCATGGTTAGTGGAAGCGGGGGTGGGGGGGGGCTGTATCAGACTGCCTTGCAAGGCACACGCCTTACTATGGCCTCACACTAAACAAACTCTGATGCAGCAAGGTGCACCTACCAGTGGTAAACCTTCGCGATAATAAATTACGTTCGAAACTGCAATATCATCTAATCTTGGCAAGACAGGAGCAACTTGCAAGATCCCAGTATGTTGACACGGTTTGCCATGAAGCGGACCTGGGTTCATTTTAAGGCTTCTCTCTGCCCAGTTGCTCTTAAAGTTTCCGTAACGAAAAATACGTTTGAAGTAATGCTATTTGTTTTATTAAGAAAGCAGAAGAATGGAGCAGAAGTTCCTCTTTATTATTCCTAAGAAAACTTGTTTTATTTTCCTGAAACTGGGCAGCCCAAGTATGTTTTATGTTCCCGACGTTTAAAAAAAAAAGAAAGCCTTCGTTAGCCAGCTGAAAGCCGTAAGGGGAGAATGTAAATGAGCTGTTTCAACTGATGATCCTGGAAGGCTGGGAAGGGAGGGGTGGGGGAGCAATGGTAACCAACTGGCCTTTGGCTTTATAGTCTACATTGGACAAGGCAACTGCCAAATTTACAGTCGTAGTTACAACGTACAGTAATTTTTATAAAAGTGCTTATGCCGAACGATGGTTAACATTATAAAGAGGTCAGATAAGCTATTTCAATGTCTTAAAGAGTTTGAGCTTCCGGAATCTGCTTAGAACGTTTACAACGCTCGTTAAATCCACCCCACCGCCCTCACCTCACGGGCCAATATCCTTAAAGCGAAATCAAGTTTTGTTTTTTTAATTGCAAAAAAAAATAATAAATAAATATGAACAGAATAAAGGAGAGGGAAGATAAAGGCCCGTGAACAGTGGGCAGGGAAGGGAGGGGGGTGCGCGGAAACCAGCTCTCTCCCCTTCCCCCCTCCCCTCGTCGAAACCCAAAAATGTGTCATAAGTTCCTCCAGAATATGTGAAAGTAGAAGCCGATACGGCAGTGATGTACCGTAAAATGCTTCAGCTTCCTGGACCCCACTCGGGAGCTTTGTTTGGCCTCCTGCAAAATTTTGTCTGGGCTGTGGCTATGGTGCCACTACATCAAGTCATTTAAGAAAAAAAATGTTTGGTGACATTTCCCTCAAACCAGCTTTCAACCGATGCATGCAATCTTTGCGCACAATTTAAAACGAAACCGTATTTCACAAAGCAGTTCACATCTGCAACCACTATTTCCACCCAGCCACCTCCCCCCCCCTCCGGCAAAAAAAAAAACACGCAATTAGTACGAAAACATTTATCAATAGCAGCGATGGGTTTTACAGCTTTGAGCAACGCTTATTGCGAGTAGAAATATTATTAGCCTACGCCATCCTTTAAAAGTTTAAAAAAAATTTATTTACAACTCTCTTGGCAAGAGTTAGACGTAGTTACAGTTTCGAACGCAATTCGATTAGGTCTATCACAAAGTTTTACAGCAGGTTGGCGCTCCATGCTGAATCTGAGTTTGTGGACCTATGAATTTGGTCTTAAAGCGTTGCCAACGCCTCTCGTTCATACCGGTTGACGCTGCTTAACACACAAGATGGTGTATGAGGGCACAATAAAGCGTGCACCTTGCAGGCATTCAGTCACAGGCTGTTATTCACAGGCTCCAATTAACCCATGACTTAAATACTCGATCATAAAATAATTGGGGTCTAAGAGGGCGATATCTCGGTAACCAAGCATTTTAGGATAGGTGTTGTATATGACTTTTTGACTTGTCTTTATCACCTTAATATGCCCTGGAAGTTTGTCGGTTTTATTCTGTATTTATCCTGTATATACATGTTATTGTGCCAAAATTTGCAGACGACCTAAAACTCTACATCGTAATATTGTTGATGATGGAGACCATCTTGAATTAACACCTGCCACTAGAATCTTTGAAGATTGGCCAGGTCAATCCTTACCTAGACTACATTAATATTAGGGACTGAACTGGATCATCTTACTGAGGTTAGGGTGTGGTTTTCCAGAAATTTAAAAATTGCTTAACGTTGTAATAGGATTGTGAAGGCAGCTCGGTCAAAGCTATGATCAAACGAGCGTTTGTTATGGATCGTAAACCACCTTTTGGAGCATTTTATGGTTTGTTGATATGCAAGTCAAGTTTAGACACCACACTTAACTAAGGATATTGATCACATTGAATCGATACAGCGGCAATTAACAAAATCCCTACCGGGTTTTAAAACTAAAGCTACATTGAACGCCTAAGTAGGCCTGCCCTGAAAGGGGATTCACTTGACAAGCAAATGCTGAAAAGTGACCCAGCATGTGTTTTTTCTACTTCATGCCATTTGTGGTCTTCATTAGTCTCATTATTGCACACTAAGTGGGGACAACAGAACGAGAGCGCATTGTTTTAAATTGACCGTTCAGCAAGTAACACGGGTCTGTAAATATATTTCTGTTCAAATCGGGTGGTTAGAGTGCAGAATGAAATCCCCCTGGTGGCATCATGGGCCCCCTCCTATTTTGAGGTTCCCCTCCTAATTTTTTTTGTGTTTTTTTTTTAAGTGTTGCTGTTTGCAGAGCATTTTTTGGCGTGTTACCCATCAGGAACCTCCCTGCAGATGAGCCCCTTCTTATTGGAATATTTTTGCAGGTTTTGTTTTTGTTTTCGCAGCCTGGATGCGGGTCAGTTCATTGGCCTCTTTGTTTTACCACTGACCTAGAAGTGAAAGTTGTGTAATTAAATCTCCTTGAGTGGCACTGACCTCTAAAGTGACTAACAGCCTCTGGCGAAAGAACAATAGCTATGGATTTACAAGGAATATTGACGAAAAAACTCTATCAGGAAATCCCACGCATTTTAAATAAATAAAAAGCTATATCACAGACGAAAGAGCAACGGCTGGTTCCAGCCATTTTGTCAGGGAAGAAGGGTAGCCAGAAAACCCGATTTGCACATCACTAAAAGTTTACGGAATTTTTTTTCTGAATTAATGTTCCAAAATTATGCTATTCACTCGCGTTGCCTAACCTACCTAACCTAGTCTAACTAATCTAAATTAACTGACAATAACAACAAAAGCACACAAAACTGACAATACTGAAAACACTGAAAGCAATCGTTTGTTGTATTACAAATCAGGTTTTCCATCTACCCACCAGCCGACACATCGGACGACCTTGTTCTGCAGTGTCAGTTTTAGCGATAGCATTTACGTCTTTTTGAATAATTTTTGAGAAGTTTATACATGTTTCCCTTCGGATTTGTGAGGATGAAGAGTAAAGTCGGTTAGTACAAAAATTAAGTGATTTTACTGGCAGGTAGCGCCAGGACATGCCAACAAAGCTGGCTATGAATGAAAGTGCCCGAGGCGTGCCAGGAAAAACTAACCGATGCTTTATTTATGTTGTACTTACGTAGGCCGAAAATAGAGAGGTTGACCCGCACAATTTTTGTTCCTGTATAAGGTAGGTACTTTGCTTCATTTTTACAAAACAACGAGCCTTTATATAAATATATATATTAACTGAACTTAAAGTGACATTAAAAATACATTCAGGAGGTGTATGACATTTAATAACAAATTGTCACATGGATTTATACCAAAGTCGGGGGTTTTTGGTGTAAATAATCTGCCAATTTCACTGTCAACACTGTCATAAACTAGTGCCTAACCCATGATTAAAATCAAGATTTGTAAAAAACACACACGAAAAAACGCAACAGTTGCCAATTTATTATGTACTTCGTGACCTACTATTAGCGTGAGTAGTCCGTAGAAATAAGGTGGCTAATTTTGAACCATACTTTTTAATTAACAACATATTTAGACTCTGAACGGTGTATTTGCGTACATACCACTCAACTGAACCGATTATTTATGCCAGCTTGTAATAATTTGTAGAAAAACTCCGGACCTTTACTTTCAGTTTACCGATTAGTGCTACCTGGAACCCTCGCTACAAAAGCACGAATAGAAAATCTTACTTTTACCATTGCAAAAGTAGCTAATTTGAAGGTTTATTAAGTAGAGAATCAAAAAACCTTATTCTAAAGCCCTATTTTAAGATTTGGTCTTACCCTAAAACTTAAAATAGGCTTTGTTTATGTATTAAATAGATAAAATAAACGTTCTTCTTACCTGCTCTCACAGTTAAACCGACCCGTGCAGAAATTTGTATGCAAATGGCAAATGCACCTGTGGAAACTGGCTTTATAGGCGTCGATTAGCCAGCTAAAAATGAAAGCCCGTCTGGATAGTTTTAAAATTTTAAAACCAACTTTTACTTTTTGGTTAAGTAGGTCACCCCAAAAGTGTATTAACTAGGATTTTCTGTGGTTTAAACTAGTGCTCCCCCGCATGGACGTGGGAGCACATCCGCTTTCCCTAGCTAAGTTGAGCTAATTAAGTACTCAATTTAGTCAGGAAAGCAACTATACGTTTTTCTTTTTAACTAACACAAGCGCTTCCCTAACTAAATTGAGCTAACTAAGTACTCAGTTTTAGTCTGGAAAGCAACTATAAGTTTTTCTATTTAAGTAACACAAGTGCTTTTCTAGTTTATCAAGGGGTAAGTGCTGTCATTTAATTTAACATTTATAACAAGTTATTATTTTTTATGGTAGTTTTTAGTATTTTCAAAGTAATGATAATACTTTGTGCTTATTTTGGGTATGAAAATACAATTTGTCTCTTATAAATATATTTTCAGTTGCAACTGTAGAAAGTACTGTGGTGGACTTTTTTTTTTTGGGGGGGGGTGTGGTTTAGTGCCAACCTTATTTACAGTGAAGTGGTCGTGGTTGGCACTGAACAGTACAGGGATGTAAAACAAAAAAGCTCAAATCTAAACTATAATTAAATTAAGTAATTTTTGAGGAAGAGGAGGAAGGGGCGGTGTGGTTTAGTGCCAACTTTATTTACAATGATGTGGTCGCGGTTAGCACTGAACAGTACAGAGATGTAAAACAAAAAAGCTCAAATCTAAACTATAATTAAATTAAGTAATTTTTGAGGAAGAGGAGGAAGGGGAAGGACCTCTTTGCAGACTTTAATTGAGGACTTTTAGGTGTGATGTGGGGTGGGGACCTCTTTACAGACTTTAATTGGGAACTTTTAGGAACTTTTAGGGGGTGATTTAGGGACCCTTTTGCAAACTTAATTAGGGAATGACTTACGGACCTAATATGAATTATATTAATATTATACCTGCCATCATAACTGTCATTATTAATTATGCACGTAATTCCGGCTCTAGCTATTTTTCGTGTGACATGTATGCTCAGAATTATTTGAAATTGAGTACCTACAAGAATGAATGACTACTGTGTGTCCTGCTGAGTTTATCGCTGCCATAATACTCAGAAAACGGTTTTTATTCTTTCAGTGGGGAAAAGAAATTCTTCGGTGAACTTATATCGAGGCCTTAGAATTCTAGATAAATTATTGTGCTGTATTTATACGTGACAGTTATAATTATGTCTTTGGTCGTACGCTCATTTCCGTCCTTTTCCAAGGGGGGGGGGGATGACACGAATTTTTTGGTGCTGTATTAGGAAGCAGCTGTTAAGTGTTGCCGTTTAATTTTGCATTTTATAAAAAGTTATTGCTATAACTTGGAATGTGAAGTCCCCCTGCCTGCTTCTTAGATGTCTTGTATTGTGTGCAGGCATGTGACTGCCTTTCTTCCAAAATGTTGGAAAGGACTAAAAAACTAATTTTTACACTGGTTTTTATGTAAAAAGCAACTTACAAGTATTTATTTTTGAGGTGGTTACAAAACTCAGAAATCAGGGTTCTGCGTTAAGAAACACAACACTGCTAGAGGGAAAATGGGGGGGGGGGTGGATGTTTGTAACTTTACTTATGTTAAAAGTAATGGTTAACATGTAAAGTCAGTTGCCTTGATACGAATTTCAGACAGGTAAGCCGGTTTTTCCTAGATTCCTAGATTCCTAGCTGATTCTTGATTTATTCAACCTAACCCCAAATTTACATAAGCCACTGTTTTTTTGGTGGTCACTTATAACTTGTCTTTGCCATTTTTCTGATAAAATTTCAGTCATCTCGTTTCTATGGCAGGTTGTGACCTGCCAGAGTGGACTTATACAAAAGCCTGAGTATCTTTATCAAGTCGTTAGGATAGTCGTAATATTTATAATCGACTCTGCTACCCGCATTTTTAACCATCCCCTTTCCTGTTTTCTTGAGGTCGTCCCAAATAGGAGCATAACAGACCGGTATTTAACGCTATGACTAGATTTGGGTTTACGCGTATTTGGGTCGTTGTTGTGATAAATAGCATTAGTAATTTTTAACATGGCCGCGTAAACTAGTAGTAGGAAAGTACTATTTTCGAGGAGAGAGGACACCAAAACGACCGCCCCCATGCAAACCGGAAGTGCCACCATTTTCCAAGCTGGCTGCCCCCATGAGAACCGAAGCGGAACCGGAAGCGCCACCATTTTGAATGATGTCACTTCCTGGACGCCATTTTGGGGTGTCCCAAATTGAAGTCGACCATGATGGGGTGTTCAATATTGAAGTCCGCCAATTTGGGGTTTCAGTTTCAGTTTCAATTTCCGAAATTATTTTAAAATGCCTATAACTCGGAAACTGTTGGTCTTAGTGCAAAACTGATCGAAATTTGGGCACCCTATCAAGAACCCCACTCGGGGGGGGGGGGGGGGGGGGGGGGGCCCGGGGAAAGGGTGGCCCCCCCAAAATTCGAGTGCTGCAGTTGGCCCACCCCGATAACTTGGGAACCGTCGGTCCCAGAGTGAAACCGTTCAGGCTTTGCCTTAATCGAGCTGTACCCTACGCGTGGGCCTCTTCGGAAATCAGGTACCAACATTTTTGGCAAGTTGGCCCACCCCGATTACTCGAGAACCGCTGGTCCCAGAGCAAAACCGTTCGAGATGTGGGTTCTCCAGGCTGTACACTACACTTGGCCCTCCTCGGACTATATACCGAGTTCATTTTGTAAATAACTGGCCGTAACTCGGGAATCCGCTCTCCCCTTCTGTCGGCCTACCGTGTAGTTCATTTTACTGCTACTGGCTTCCCCTTCGTATCATCGGAGTACTGAGCCCCTCCGCCGCGTCAAAGCTGCAGTTATCGGAGGGGTGGGATGGGATAGGACGGGAAGGTATTGTAGGGGATGGAAAGGGTTGGGAATAGGAAAGGGGCACGACCGCCTGCTCACCTTGGTTGGACCTGCCAGGGACTCGTGCCCCCGATGGTATAGCTGACCACACCATGTAGATTAGGGGTAGGAACTCTTTGAAGCTATTGTTTTTGCTTCTTAGCAGCATACTCCTCTCGTCTCTTTTTATTTACGGCTGCCTTTTGCTCCTCCGTCATGGCCTTGCGCTTCTCTCCCCTGCATCTCGCTCCTTCACACTCTTGATATCGCTTCCGTTTCTGCGCCGTGTCCTGCTTTCTCCTCTCCCTCTTCCTCTCTTCGCACATGGAGGCATACCTCTCCCGCTTGGCAGCTGCCTTCCTCAACCTGTTGGCCTCTCTTCTCCTCTCCCTCTCATCCAACTTGGTCATCTGCTCCACTTCTCGACGAGACGGGGCACCTTCCACTCTCGCTTCCTTATTCCTGTCCTCGCTATCCGATGCTTCCCCTTCGCGATCTCTCTTCTTCACCTCCTCCGGATCGCTTTCCATGTCCACGTTGGAGTTGAAGTCGTCGTCCTCTTCACCCCGCCTCTGGTATCGGAAGTCCGGTAGTGGCTGTGGGCGTAGGTGTGCACCCCGTCTTCCAGGATGAAACGTTTGTCTTCGTAAACCGAAAGCAAGGACTTAGTGACGACATCGGTGGTGATTTTAGGCTTTCGTCTACGAAGGGTTGTCCATGTCCCCTTGTCGACTGCGAGTTGTCCGAGACAACATTTGTAGTCCTCGTGTCTAAGATGTTTCTTGACAAAGGTCCTATATCCACGCCTTTTGCCGTCTGCTTCTCCTCGTCCGCGGTCCTACAAACTCCTACAAACCTGAGGCCTACAAACTCCTTCACCGGTACCCCACCATCTCGTCCTTGAACTTGCAGAGGACTTGCTTGTTCTCGATGCTGAAAAGGTGATGGGTGGGTTCGTAGTTTGACGTGTCGAACCACTCGTCCCTCTCCTTGGCCATGTCCGTGTAGAGGCTCGATCCTCCTGTTTGGTAGCCGCTTAAAGTTTCCGTACGGTAACTTCTGGGTCATAGCCCACCCGTACAGGTTGTTGGCGTCCAGGTAGATGAGGAAGGATATGGGACGCTCCGGGTCGACGGTCTCGGGGAAATAACGGTTATTGGTGGCGGCATAGCGACGAGCGATGTACGAAAGACCACCACGAGTTCCGGAAGTGATGAAATAAGGCTTCATGAGGTGGGTGAAGAGCGAGTTTAGCTTTCATTTGCCGCAATGCCGCGCCCCAACTGAAACTGGCTGTGGATAGGTAGTAGCAGGGGTCAAGACGAAAAGTTTGGAGGCAGAGAGACCGGAAGTTCTCGAAGACATAGGCGAGGAGGTAGACGTCCGTGAGTTGGTATACGGCTTGGTAGTAGGCGAAGAGCTTGACGGCCAACATGCTCCAGACAGTTCGGGCATGTTGGTATTCCTTTTCGCCGATGTCTTCCTCCTTGACTTTGGAGTGAAAAGCTTCCTTTGCGTGCAACTCCATTTTGTCGAACACCTCCACCCCAGTGATGTGCTCGTAAGGATAGTGTCCTTTCTGCGTCAGCAGGTTCAATAGGGTATCGATGTTGAAGTGGGGTCGAATGTGGCGAACCGATCATGAATGGAGCTTCTTTCCAGTCCGGCTCGGAGAATGGAGAAGATGCCACTCGCATTCTTCAGGTTCATGACGAGCGTCGCCAGGGACGAGGCCAAGAAGTTCAGGCTGTCGATGAACCTGAGCGCGACGACGAGATCCTTCTTGGGTGCGTTGCAGAGAGGGTGGGGGATTTTCAGGTTCACCGACATGCTCTGGATTCGCTCCGCATTCCTGGTGATGACGTCGATGCTTCCGATAAACTTCTCGGCAGCCGACACCAGTAGATGCATATCGTAGCCTTCCAAATTGTGGAAGACCATGGGGATGACGCTGGTCTGTCTCGCCGATAAGTTGCACTTGTTGTGCGCCGCACCACGGTACTTGCCGGGAGGAAAATGGTCGTGGTCTTGGAACTTCATCTCTTCTCGAGCCTTCTTCTACAAGGTGTTCAATCCCGGGTAAAAACCTTGTCCGCAGTAGTGACAGTTCTGGGCCAGCAGGAAATGAGCCTCATCCTCTTCGGTGAGGGCGAGAGGTCGAGGATTGGCGATGATGCCGGCGTACTTCAGGGCCTCTTCTTCGACCGACTTCATGATATCTTCCATCGTGTCGAGTCCGAAGTGGTATTTCGAAGTTACGATTTTCCCCTCGGGTCCTACGACGACGTACCCGTAACTGCAGGGCACGTGCTTGTGGATGGTTGTAGTGGAACTGGTGGACGGACCGTGAAGACGGCTCGACACGGGCTGGAGCAAGCACTCGAAGTCGGCGTAGATCACCAGGGATGCTTGTTTTGCCGACTGAAGTGCTTGAACTCCAGAGTGTTTGCGTCGGGTCTGGGGAACCGCAACCACTGGATCGGGTTCAAAGAGAAGCATTCCGCACGATGTTTTCGGAGGCTGATTTCCCTGGTGAACCCTGAGAAGCAGTTCTGGCAGTAGAATATTTTGTTGCTTCTAACACTGGCCCGCTTGAAGAAGCCATCGAAGTCCATGATGGTGCAGTAGTGGAAATTGGGGGTGTCGTCGTCCTCGGCCGGAAACAGCAAGTCGATCACCAGACGACCGACCACGGACTTGCAGACTCGGATGGGATGAAGCCCGTATTCCGTGGTGTAGACGATCACGTTGATGGCGAGACCGCTGTTCTTGGCTTCAAACTCGTCGGTCTGACTGAGCTTTACCGGGTACCGAAGCATCGAGTGGTCTATGGTATCCATCCACTGCTCGTAGTACGAAGGTTCCACTATGAAGCTGCGATGAAGTGCCGCCAACACGGAGTCTAGGATGCAGCGGTTGTCCGTCCTGTTCTCCACGTTCAGTATGAACTGGCGCTTCTTCCTCAGCTGTACCGGGAGAGGAACGTAGGAGGAGGCGCATACTTCCCCACCTTGATCCGGAGTTCCGTCACAGCATCAATGACCCAGCCGCTGCCCTTCTCCGTGAAGGCGTCGATGGCGTGATGGATCTTCTCGTAAGCCTTCTCGATCAACCGAGGGACGTTGTGCGCGGAGGAGGCATTAGCGTAGAGGCTCCACAACCCGACATTGAGGGTTTGCCTGGCTCTGGAAAAGCTCGTCCTCAAACAGAGTTGAAACTTTTAGGAAACGAGCCTGGTCAGGCAGGTGAATAACAGTCGGGCAATGGCAGGTTTGGCACAGGACATGAAGCGTACGGGATCCCAGAGAAGAGGGGCAGAGCCGTCGTCGCGCGTGAAGTCCTTGTAGCACCGGAAGCTACCCTCGAAGGTGTCTTCGTAGGTTGGCGGTTCTACGGAGCCGTCGTGGCACCTAGTCTCCTTGCAGATGGAACGGCGCAGGACGTAACGGAAATCGTCTGTCGGGTCTCCCTGTTGGCGACATCCAGGAAGGTGCTCGATGAGACCCCATTGGGAGTGATAACTCTTCACCGCAAAATGTATATGAAAAAAAATCTACATGTTTTAAGAATGGATTGAATGAACTTACAAACACGGTGGAGATATTCTCTCGATGCAAATTGGAAAGCGAGAGGCAGCGTGGCGATGCTCTCTCAATGAAATC
>JAHWFP010218902.1:9472-50218 GCA_023313725.1 Lithobius niger
TAAATTCCATCATCTGCAGTACGGAATGACCGTAATTCACGCATGATGTTGAAGTTGACGTCATAAACTGGCAAGTGAGCAATCCAAAGCGCATGGTTGGGAGGGAAGGGCAAAGGGTGGAAAGCATACTGCGGCCCGACTGGGACACGTTTGAAGCCCACAGGAAACTCAAACTCAAACAAACTCACAAATTAAAAAAAAAAATGTAAAATTGCAAAGAACTTTTTTTTGCGAATATTCGAATCATATTCGAACGAACGAACGAATATTCGAATATGCTCTTAACGAACGAATATTCGAATATTCATCCGACCCCCACTGTGTGTTGGTCATGTAGTATTCAGGGCCACTAGACTTGTATATGGGGCTCCCGCGGGTACATGCAGGTGGATGCATGCCACCCTTAATGGGTTACCAAATCGGAACAAAACTGTAAACGTGATCGTTTCCAAACAAAAAAACAGACATACAAAATCAAATTTCAGTCGAGTATTAGACCTTTCTAACTTTCTTCATTCGGCCAATAAATAAGGTCTTTAAAATTTCAGAAAAAAACGGGAGCCAATCAGAAATTCTAGTTTTTACAACCCACTTTCATCTTTGATATGCTCCGACAGTTCTAGCACTTTACCATCCCATCTATCAGCGCAAATCCATTTGATGAACCAAGGGGATGACGCCCAAAGTGTTGGGGGATTCTGTTAACTTGCCATTGAAGGTATGAGAAATTTTATACTTACAGTTGCCAGTTGATATCTTTATTAACTCTGCTAGTTCCTTTTCCAGCTTTAAACAGACTCGCTGTCGTTAACGCAAAGAATATTAGGTTTAATAACAGGACGATCGCAATGGGCGCATAAAAATACAGAAGTAGAACGATGGTGAGATCTGTACGAAACCAGCATTGGGTCTGAAATCCCGGATAGAGAGCCGATTCCTCCGGTAATGTAAATTCCGCGATAATGGTTGCAACACAGATCAGAAGTGCCAATCCCCAAGCGTAAGCACCGTAGTACCAGAATTTACGCTGTTCTGACAACTTATTTAAAGAGGTGCGTGCTCGCATGTTACCCAGTTTGATGCACAAATCGCCAGCTAACACATTCATCCAGAAAAAGGACGATAAGAAAAAGTATTGGCGGCACGCTGACCAAATAACACATGCAGCTTGTGAGCGGTCAGTTACGATATGCTCCAACAACAGCATGAAGTAAGCACCCGCTAACATGGCAATGTGTGCTAGTAAGGAATTGTTCATATTAAGTTTTTTGGCGGCTGCGGACAACAGAAAAACGATGATGAGAAACACTGTTGATACAATCCAGCCAACCAGTAGTACTGTGGGTGTTGTGTACTCATTATCCGTAGAGTAAGCACAAACCATGTAGAAGACTTTCCCGCCAACTCGTTCAATCAGGAACTCGTCGACATTGTAAGACATCTCTTCAGAAGGAATGTGTAATTTTGTAGAATAATCTGTTCGAACACCTTCCTTTTCTTCAAATGTCCATTTTTCGCACGTGGTGAATCGTCGAGCCATTGGGTAACACACGTGTATGAACTGATCATCTTCCCAATAAGTCCCATTTGCAAACATCTTTCCATTACTCATCATTGCCAAAGTCCCATTCTTTACGTCGAACTCATTCTTACGGAATGTCACCAACTTGTGCGGATAAAGAACGTTAGTGACGTTTTCTCCCTCACTCATGTTAGTCGCTCCTGAAAGTCTGTGATCCTTACAATCCTTCCAACAAGTATGTAATGATTCGTATTGGTTCCCATTTTGGCATTGGTCGACATTCGTGAATATGGGATGCTCCCCATCCGGATGGGTGGAAGGCACACAAATCAAGTACAACACGTCGCCATCAACTCTTTCAACCAGGAATTCGTCGACATCGCAAGACAGGTCCTTGGAAGGTATCCGCAACTTTTTAGAATTGTCTGTCAGTTCAACTTGGTTTTGGTCAAACTCCCACACTTCGCACTTACTTAATCGCGGACTCAGGGGGTAACAGAACTGTGTTCGTTTTGAGTGTTCGTTTGTCCAATAAACAGCGTTAGGGAATACCTTCCCGTCCTCCAGGATCAAAGTTTCATTGGCGATTTGGAACTCATCCGTGCTGAACACGACCAACTTACATGGATAATTAGTGTTCGTAATTTCACTGTCCTCAATCCCATCAATGCCTTCAAGTCGTCTCAGCTCCTCACAATCGCTCCAACAGTCACTAAGCGATTTATACTGATTGGCATTTTGGCATGGTACAGCATTTGAAAATATAGAACTTTGTTCAGCGCCATCTTCGACACTGTGATCATCAAACTCAATTGAAGATTCAATGTCACTGCTTAACGAACTTTGGCTGAAAACCACGTGACACAAGATGAAACCAGTACCCAAAATCAGCTTGCTTCCGGTCATTTCAGAGTCTTCTGTTCGCCTTCCACAACTTTTCTCTAAGTCCAACTAAAGGAAGAAATAAAAAACAAAACATCTTAACAACAAACTACGGATCCTGGGTTTCCCACTTCTTTTTATAGAGGAAATGATACGGAGGAAGCTAATCTGTCGGAAAATGCTTTGATGACGTCATGTCTACAAAAGGAAGTTGCATGGCGGTGACCTCCAATAAGATGGGTTTTTTTTTTATCTTTCTTAGCGACCTTAGTACAAAACATATCCGTCAGTACTTCCATTAATTTTCAGCCTAAATCCACGAACATGTACTAGGCCTACTTACTTGGAAAAGAAATATTTCTCTATCATACATGAATTAGAGATTTTACAGCAACTAAAAAACAAAACAAAAAAATAGGTTTAAGAAAAATTGAATGATAAGGCCGTTGACTACAACAGCTACCGCACCATTTAAACAAATAACTTTATCTGATATCTGTGCCGCCAGAGTGGATTTGGCAGGATGCATTTCAGAGATCAACACGTCGATAGGAAGAGGCAAAAAATGTCTTAACAGGCAACTGAATCGGGGTAAAAGAAATATCAGCACGGACGTTCCATCGCTCAGATGACTTTAGCAGGTGGAACAACTTTCTTCGTCAGGCTTCACTGCATGACATGCTGTTGAACTTGTAAAAATGGGCTCCTTTTACAGGCTGTAGAAGGAGTCCTTTCAGGAGAAGTGACGCATCTCGTAACTAAAAAAGCTTCAGACAGGTGGCATCTACAATAATTTTTAAAAACGCTAAAGTACAGAGAGCAGGATGTAAAGCCGCATTAAAAAAAAATCCCTAAAATTAGTGAAACAAGAAAAAAGAAAACAGTCCAAGTTATGGTATTAACAAAAATTTTACGCAAGCTAACGTGAACACGATGTTGGGCCCCGGAGTCACTTAGACTTTGTGTTAGTACCACACCTTACGTGATTTGAGCTCATGCTCATGTCGACTGTGTCATGTAAAAGCTCATTAGTTTCCCAGCAAAATTGCCCCTCTCCGTTCCGAGATAACCTTCAGCAGTTGAAAAGTACGTTAATTAGATTGTTTATACTTTTCCTTGTTTCGTTGATTTTAGGGATTTTTTTTGAATGCAGCTTTACATTATGCTCTCTAAGCTGTTACATTTCTTGCATTAAATCTCACTGATTTTCCAAAAAAAAAAAAAAAACAGTAATAAACGGGACGGAAAGCCAAAGGTAAGTAATGTTAAGCAGCGAAATACGAATGCAAACCTTAAATAGCTGATTTTCAGACTTAATGTGCAGCGAAAGCTGGGAAACTATAGCAATGATTTCTTCGTCCATCGCTTTTTTCCAATGGTACTCAAGTGGACTGTAAAAAATTCGGCAAATTAAAACATCGTTGCTTCATTATAGCTAATAGGCTTTCTCGACGTAACTCAATGCCTAATACAAATGTATTAGGCATTGAGTTACGTCGAGAAAGCCTATTAGCTATAATGAAACAACGATGTTTTAATTTGCCGAATTTTTTAAAGTCCACTTGAGTATTTAACCGCTACAGGAAGATACGCAACCGTAAAAAAAAAAAGTTTCGTTAACGATACACATTGGCATCTTCACACCATGTTGCATGAATGAATAGGCATACTCTCGAACTCAATTCTCTGTTAGCTGCTACTCACGAAATTAAAACGGCAGGTAAAAATTAGGCCTAAAAGTTGACAATTAGACCTAAAACCCAAAACTAGGCCTAAAACACATTTTTATCCGGCAATTGTGATGGTTACTACTTTTAGATTACATACTACAGATCGCTGTTGCAGTGCGTTGATAGAGGTGTGCTCCTCAACATTTTCGTTGGAGGTGGCCCGGAAGTGACCGACAAGTGCGCTCATCATCTATGGAACAGTACCAGTTAGAGACAAACGATTTTTACCGTTGGATTCAGCACCCATAAAGGTAGTAAAATTAATTTTAAGAAACCCGGAAGTGTGATGCAAAAGTGGCTCGAAAGTGGCGGAAGTGTACAGAAGACCGGTTGTGACTAGGTAGTCGCTGCAGCCGATTATTATGTTGCGGACTCGTTGCTTTGCAAAAATTTTACAACCATAAAGTGCAACAATAATTTGGCGAACTCGTAGCGAAATAATCACTGATCATTAACAAAACGCTGATAATGAAATGGTCGCTAAGCAGAGCGTAATAATCACGGACCATGATCTCAGCGTACTAATTCAAGCAAAGAAAGCCGTCATTGACTTTTAGCCGTAACTTATCATTCGTTTCTGTCTTTCGAAACATTTGTGTACTTGCAGCCGATAAATACATATCATCCTAATGCTGATAATCCGTACCGCCAAAGAAACACCGGAATTTCCGTTGTGTAGTTATTTAGTCTAAGGCCGGGTTTACGCAACCACTCGCTTTTGCATTCTCGCAGCTAGAAGCTAGAAATCACCTCAAATTCCAACATGGCGGCGGTTTTATGTCTGCCGCCTCGCAACGAAAACAACAAATAACGTGAGTTCAGAAGCGTTTGGGAAAATTGTTTCGTCATGAGGAATTCTTTATATTATTGGCACGGATTATAAGACTGCGAGTATTTAGCTAATCCATTTAGCGTTGTTACCATGGCAATGTCACCTTTGCCATCGCGATTGAGTTCTAGCTGCGAGAATGCAAAGGCGAGTTGTTGCGTAAACACGCCCTAACTGCACCTTCCTTCAACCAAATAATAAAAAATAAATAAAACAATCAGGAAAAGATGTGACTTTTGGTATGGAAAATCTGGAAGAATCAGGGAATTTCATTATGAGTTTTGAACGCCATCCATCTACCCAGTGCCGCAAAGGGTGTAAGACACCGGAGCTCAGGAGGCAAGTGGACCGTTGGGGGGGGGGGGGCAGAGAGAGGCTAAATCAAACCCAGGAGGCCCAAAATTTTATACGGAACTATTATAAAATAGGTCACTTACCTTAAACCCAATATTATTTAGTCTTTGGGGCCTACGTGGTACTCTTGCACCCCCTCCCCTTTAAAAAAAGCTGGTTGCGGCACTCCCTCCCTATCCCCCCCCCCCGACCACAACTTCGCGAAAATTGCACTTTTCTGAAATAATTAAAGTGGAGTTGGCCCTTTTCTTCGCCAGTAGTTCTGAGCCCATCGCCGCATGAGTCAATAAGGCCAGTCAATTAATACAGAAATATCAGCTAAAACTTGACCAAAAAATGTCTAAAAGATTCGTGGACTAAATCAGCTTTGAACTAGTCTACGTAGTCTGCAGACTTCGTAAAATAGTCCACAGCTCCGAAATGCGTTTCCCGGTTGAAGACTAGTTGAGGACTAGCAAGGTCTTACCTAACTCGTTAGGTGTTACCTAAGAGGGTACCGAACGCTACGTGCAATCCGCACACCACCTCAAGATGAATAAGGCATCCACAGATCGCAAACGGCGTGCAGCTAATTTCACTCCATTCGAGTGCAACGTACTGAAACAGGTCATTGGGCAACATTCAGTAATAGAGAGTAAGCAAAACGACTCGGCGACAGGAAAAAAAGTACGAAGAATGGGATGCCATTGAACTCAACTTCAATGTAGAGAAAGACGTCACGAAGCGCATCCCCTCTCCCAATAATACCCCCTTAAATCTTCCTAGCTGTCGAAATGCCAAAAGCCTAAATACTCAGCTCCCACTTCCATCACCTGTAGTATGAAATCCAGAGAAGCTCAGCTCAAAATTGCATACTGTAGACCATAATACCCACGACACCATTTCATTGCATGCAGGCTGTACGCAACCCCCCTCGGAAGCCACGACCTATCTGGGCTCCTACGCTCAACAGTAGTGTTAATTATGCAAAGCCTTCCACACAATATCCACTTCGACGAATGTTGTATCACTGAGTACTACCAAGAGTAGAGGAGCTGCATCGGGGGGTCAAACGGCGTAGAGGTTCCAGCAGAAAATCCTGCTGGGAGTGAGATGGGTGGTGTTGCATTTTTGACAAACAAACTGCTGTTAAGTTACGGAATCCGACACAGTGCATAAATATATTAAGGAGTTTTGCTAGCCGTCCGCCTGGTAAATTTGAGAGTGCGGTATATTTTTGTAACATCACTCCTTGCCCCCCACTACGTTTAACTAGATCAGTCACTGACCCCTGTTAAATGCAAGGGTTTATTATAGCCAGTCTGTTGAATTGTACATACGAAACGGGCCCCGGAAATCACAGTTGTCATAACATGTTGTAGGACCAGTGACCCATGTCTACAGATTGGGCTCGAATCCGATGCACATAATGCTGATGTTCATTGATATACTCTAGATAGTCCATAATGGCAGTTAGTCCACAGCTGGTCCTACCCCTACAGACGACTAGGTTGGTCCGCAACTTAGGTCAGAACTAAATCTAGTCCTTTACCCGGAAACCCGTTTACAGATAGTTCTCACATATCTTAGGAGATAGGTAAGAACTAGGGATAGTCTGCGACCAGGAAACAGGCCGCCGAAGTTGTGATCGGAATTAAGTTCATATATGCCGTATAGGACATAAATTCTGTAATACTGAGTGGGTTGTATATTGAGTGGGTTGTTATATTCGCTAGTATTACCTTTTCAGTTAGTCAATAGCCACCAGAACTTCAATTGCCGTCATAAGCATATATTATTAAATACACAAAAACTCTAAAGCGTAGAGTGCAGGATGTAATGTTGCTGCTGTTGCATTAAAATAAATCCTTCAGATCAATGAAATAAATAAAAGCAATGTAAGGGAGGGTATTAATAGAAATAATAAGTGACGAGTGTTTCCTGATATTTGGATCCAGCGTCTGTTACCATGGATTTTTTCTTGTTCCACGGATTTTAAGAATTTGTTTTATGCAAACTTACATCCTGCTTGCTACACTTTAGTGTTTTTGTTAATTAATACCACTAATTTTTATGAATAAATGTGGATACAAACATGGTAATAGCTGATTATTGGGGCATAGCTCCTCAAGCTGAGACTCGATTGGGGTTTCTTGTAATAAACATCACGCCAAAACCACCCTAGTAACATTCAATGGTTGGGCCAACATTGGCCAACCATTGGCGACTTGCTGGCATTGGTTTATACACATTTGACTAATGTTAGTGCAATGTTGGCTCACCATCAACAGCAATGACCCAATGTTGAACCTTCATATCTCAGCCGTCAAGTCTGCATCCCATCATCGGACCAACATAGTATTTACACGTGCCACCAATACATTGGAACTCTCTCAATGGGCCAACGTATGTATTTGATTTGTCCACCAAAATGTTGGTACCACTTTATTGGGTCAATGTAACAGCAACCTGCTAAACCAATGTGTTGGTAGCACTTTATTAGGCCAACGTAACAGCAACCTGGAAAACCAATCTGTTCGTAGCACTTTATTGAGCTAACGTAATAGTAATCAGCTAAACCATTGTGTTGGTAGGACTTGATTGGGACAACGTAGTAGTAACCTACTAAACCAATGTTTAGTAACCTGCTAAAGCAATGTGTTGGTAGAACTTTACTGAGCTAACGTAATAGTAACCTACTAAATCAATGTGTTGGTCGCACTTTATTGGGACAACGTACTAGCAACCTACTAAACCAATGTTTAGTAACCTGCTAAAGCAATGTGTTGCTGGAACTTTACTGAGCTAACGTAATAGTAACCTACTAAACCAATGTGTTTGTAGCTCTTCATTGGACAACAAAATAGCAACCTGCTAAATCAACATTTTGTACCAATTTATTGGGCCAACGTAATAGTAATCTGCTAAACCAATGTGTTGATAGCACTGTATTGAGCTAACGTAATAATAACCTGCTAAACCAATGTATTGGTAGCATTTTATTATGGCATTTTATTGGGACAATGTAATACCAACCTGATAAACCAACGTGTTGGTACTACTCAATTGGGCGAACGTAAGAGCAACTTGCTACATCAATGTGTTTGTACCAATTTATTGAGCTAATGTAAGAGTAACCAGCTAAATCATTGCGTTGGTAGAACTTTACTGAGCTAACGTAATAGTAACCTACTAAACTAATGTGTTGGTAGCTCTTCATTGGGACACCGTCATAGCAACCTGCTAAACCATCGTTTGGTAACACTTTATTGGGACAAGTAGTAGCAACCTGCTAAATCAACATTTGGTACCAATTTATTGGGCCAACGTAATAGTAATCTGCTAAACCAATGTGTTGGTAGAACTTTACTGAGCTAACATAATAACGTAACACTTTATGGGGACAAAGTAATAGCAACATGATAAACCAATGTGTTGGTAGCATTTTATTAGGACAATGTAATAAAGTAACCTGCAAAACCAATGCTTTACTGTACAAACGTAATAGTAACCTGCTAAACCAAAGTGCTGGTAGCACTTTATTGGGGTTGCGTAATAGTAACCTTCTAATTCCATTTGTTGGTGGCACTTTATTGGGACAACATAGCAGCAACCTTCTAATTCAGCATGTTGATACCACTTTACTGTGCCAACGTAATAGTTGTGGAACATCGGACGAACTTGTTTACGAAGTTGGACGTTGGTCAAAGTTCGTGCGAATAAAAATTTCGGTCGGGGACTTAGGGTTGAGCCGCAGTTAGTGCATCTTCGTAAAGAATGTTGCACCAGAGCTGGTACAGCCCCAAGATAGTTATTTAATACTAAACCGGAATCAGAGGTCTCGTGGACAGTGTTCTGTGGTGACAAAAATGTGGCACTCATGAGGCAACTTTAGGGGGACTGCGGGGGATTACTGGTTGTGGCAACAATTGTAAATAGGCTTGATCGGGGAAGTAGTTACAGTTTGATAAATGTTAGCCATGTTTGCCAGTTACTAGGATTTTGGGATAGGCGAAGTAGATAGGTAAGGTCAAGAATTTATAGGGTTTGGATGGTGCATATTTATGCACGAATTGCTCACCACAATAAATAAACCGGAAAAACTTACAGAGGTCCGGCATAATAATATCTCCTTGCGTTCTAATATGGATATCCAAATCCTCTTGAGATAAGTCCTAAAAGTCCTGTGATATTGGTCATGGTGATTGGAGATTTACACAGGTAAAACACATCCTAATCCAGGTATTTGGTAATGGTTGGATGCTGTACAAAAGGCAATAGGAAAAAACATTTCCCCAATAAGGGATGCAAAATTAGGCTCCAGCCTAGATTCAAAACCAAGGGAAGAAGGCAAAAGGGGGGCGCTGGAGGCCTTTGGGGGTATTTCATGGGGGTTCCATGGCTGGTTCGATTTGTACTATTAAGAATGACTCATGTACCAAGTTTCATGCTTTTAGCCTGATTTGCAAGAATTTGTTGGTCAAACCTCAGGGGGGAAACATGGCGAGGGGGAGTGCTGGGGGCCCTTGGGTGTCTTTTGTGGGAGTTCCATGACTGGTTCGATTTGTACTGCTGAGAATGATTTGTGTACCACGTTTCATGCTTTTAGCTCGGTTTGCAAGAATTTATTGGTCAAGCCTCAGGGGATACATGGGGAGGGGGAGCACTGGGGGCCCTTGGGGATCTTTCATGGGAGTTCCATGATTGGTTCGATTTGTACTGCTAAGAATGATTTCTTTACCATATTTCATGCTTTTAGATCGATTTGTAAGAATTTGTTCATGAAGCTTCAGGGAAGGGAAACAGGGTGCATGGGGGGGGGGCATTGGAGAGGTATTGTCATGGGGGTTACATGACTGATCCAATTCGTGCTGCTAAAAATGATTTGTGTACCAAATTCCATGATTTTAGCTCGATCTGCAAGGATTTGCTGGTCAAGCCTCCGCCCCCCCCCGCGGGCGGCCCACCGCCCGCGCCGGCTCGCTGGGGGCCCTTGGAGGGTATTTCATCTGGGTTTCATGGCAGGTTCGATTTTTACTACTAAGAATAAATTGTATACCAAATTTCATGCTTTTAGCTCGATTTGCAAGAATTTGTTGCTCAAGCCTCAGGGGGAACATGGGGTGGGGGCTGTGCTGGCGGACCTTGGAGGGTATTTCACGGAGATTCCCTGTCTAATTCGATTTGTATTACTAAGAATGACTTGTGTACCACATTTCATACTTTTAGCTCTATGTGCTTGATTTTGTTGCTATTCATGATTCCAGAATTCTAAATTTACGATGATGAGTGTTGGAAATCAATTCCAAACACTGTAATTTATTCCATAATAATTGGAAGATTAACTGGAAATTCTAGCTCAGCAGTACATTTGGGGGTTTCAAGCTATTACCAAATTTCATTCCAATCCGACCTTTTGTTTGACTCCACACACATTACAGAAGTGCAACCAACCCACCAACATTTTTCAATTTGGTGCCCGTTGTAGGCTATGCTAGCTTCGCTCCCTCTGCTCCATCAAAAAAGTCCTTTACTAACGTGTGATTTATGTGTATTATGTGAATTTACAGGTATGTAATACACACAATTCACTGAAAAGTATACGGGAGGAAAGAAAACAATGCCACAACAGCGAAAGTCATACGCTAAAAATAGATAAGATTCAGTAGGCAGCTATTATTACGACCTTATATTTCATTAAGAATTCATGACCAGGATTTGAATGAACGATTTCCGAATCGCAACTCGCACAGTCTTTGCGTCTAAACTCTCTCTCCGAAGCTGTTCGTTAGTTCTAAGTCCGGTCACATCAGGCCACTGGACATCAGAAGCCTAGAATACATGCTTGTTGATAAAGGCTTATGATTTTCGCTCTGTGCTACTGTGTTGCATTTACTCCTGTGAACATACCAATTTATTTTAAAACAACATACAAATAAAATATATACAGGGTGATCCAACTAAAGTGTTACGAGCCGATATCCTGAGAATGGCTGATGAGAGAATAATAATGATAGAAATGCAATGATGGGTGTGATGGGGGACGTTTACACGAGTATAAATGAAAGACATTGAATTAATATTTCAAGGTCATCCTCGTGCTATTTCTAAACGAGATACGATATGGCAAAAAAAGTAAATTAGAACGTTGGAGGCAAGGACACAATATGACCCCCCCCCCCCCAGAAAAAAAACAGATTCAAAATCGGATAATAAATAAAATAGTTAACGATGATGTTTAAAAGCTAACTCTGTACATGCTGACTGCACTGTAGTGAAGCCAACTTCTCGGAAGTTAACTTTAGTACAGTGCAGCCAGCATGTTCAGAGTTAGCTATAAAAGAAGCTGCAAAGTTTCCAAAAAGGGTCTGCCTTCGGAGGTAGTGATATCATTCAACCAGGGAAAGGCCGACAGACAAGGTTAATCCTATTAGCCAACTTAATCGCACCGAATAATACTTTGGACGTTAAATGAAAACTTGAAGATTGCTACCACGAGTAGTAATGTTCTAGTTTTCATTTAACTTTCAAACTCTTACTGGATACGATAAACTTGGCTAATAAGGTCAACCTTGGCGACCTTTTCCTGGTTGAAGGATATCACTACTTTCAAACTCCAACCCTGTTTGGAAACTTGGCGACTTCTCTTTTACCAGTTCTAGTTTTGGATGGCTCATTTATTACACCCAATGATAAGTTTCGATTCGTAAACTTTGTGTCTGTTGAGCGGAAGTTACGTCACATTTCGACCTGAGTGATAGATCCAGCCAAAGTTAGTCCATAAGCTCTTACGTCACGCACACTCTAAAACACGGTGGAAATCAGCCAACTCTTATTTTTTTCTGTTGTGGCTGATATGTCCCACAATCCCTTGCAAATCCATGGGTTGTGTCGAGGTGTGACGTCACGTTAACTCTTTAGGACGCTCCGTGGCTGCTGTAATAACGAATAGCATGTGTGACGTCACGTGACGTCATGTGGTCAACTCCAACGGTCTCTTGTTTTGGTGGTTTGGGTTGGTGAGTTTGGAAGGTTATAAGGTTATAAGACCACTCAGATTGTGAGTGACGACCACAAAGTACCTTATCTTTCATCTTTTTGACGCACGCCAACCTAACAATTTGCCGAAGCATTTGCTTATTCATTTGTATCAGCGGGGAAAACTGACAGGCTGATAACGACAAACAATAAAAGCCATTTGCAGTTGCTGATAATCATGACAAATAGATGGTTTTCAAAATCAAGATTAGCGTTCGATTCCGCCACTTTCATTCCAGTTTTATGAGAGTCGAGTAGCAATGTTAACACTTCAGCTGAGATCCGCAAAAACGCCTACTCTAAACCATTACTCACAAAACCAAACGTGAAGGTATGTTAATATTACGAAAGTATTTCTGAACTTACCCTTAAGAGGACCTTTGAAATGTGATCTAAAGTGTCACAGATTCAACTCTATAAGAAGGGGACCAGCTTTCGTTAAAGAGTGAGATCCATATTTTAAATGGACACTCACGTCAGAAGAGACCCGTAATATGGGGACTCAAATATTAGTACTATGCCTAACCAGACCTGTAACTGTACCTGTAACTGGTCAGGTTAGGCATAGTACTCATAATTTACAACCCATTTTGCGCGTATCTTCTCACCTCAGTTTAAAATATGGATCTCACTCTTTAAAGAAAGCTGATGAATTAAATACCCCTCCTTATAAAATTGAATCTATGACAACCAAATTACCTACTCTACTGTATGTCTCAGAAGTTCCGACCACCCAAAATACATCGCTATATGTGCTATACTTGATATCAGCTGATAATAACAACGTACTTATAGTATAGGAAATAACCTATGGCGAATCCGATGATGGTTCTCAAACAGTTGTTTGGGGTTATAACACAAGTCCAACAAATGGAACAGAGCTGAAGTCGCGCCATAACACTGCACGGGAGCCAACCAACGGACAGCGATAAGCAATCACTTGTGGCACCATCGTGTGTATTATGTAGTTGCACTAACGAACAACTAAAGGAAATAAGTGTGCCTTATTTCGGCAATTGTATGAAAGCAGAGGCGAATGCAAGGGGGAGGAGGAGGGACAACGTAACTGTCATTCTGTGTGATTTTCTTCAAACTTCTCACCTTCAGATGTTTATATTAGCTTAATGAGGTATGTGTGAAAATCCGAAACCTTCGGTGTTATTTCGATTCTAGTTCAGTTTCTAAAATCTAATGGAAAACAAAGGAAAAGACTCGATTAATTTGAACTTCCAAGTTATATTCACACTGAAACTTTAACTAGGGTCGTCCTCATTTCCACTGTCGACATATTGGAGCGGGCTCCGCTTTCTTTGCTGTTTGGCCAAAAAGGGTCGGCCTTTGAAAGTAGTGATATCATTCAACTGCCAAGGTAGCTTGCTACTTTGCTGGAGAGTATCATGAAAACGTTATTGATGCAGCTTTCTCTCTGTGAATGTGGATACTCATCCTTTAACGTTTAGTTTTTCTTTATCCCTCCCTTCATTTTCCACAATTTGAATTTTGGCCACATTGGGATTTGCCCTCAACATGACAAAATATGAGGCTGGGCCGATCAGCTTTGTTTTTTCCGAGCCAATCATTAAACAAAACTGGCCGATACCAAATCCCGATAACCGACCCTAGTTCCCAATTAACCGAAAACCGTAATACTGAAGTTACTTTTGAAAGCATTGCATAAATAATGTTTAGGGCTAAATGCATATAATTAATTTTTTTAACATTGGTTTAAAATAATATTGAATGTTATAATCATTTTAAAACACAAAACCCCACTAAAATTTTAAAAAATGTGTCTTGTAATTTCTAAATAATAAGAGACACCTGCTTGGGGTTTTGACCATTGGAAAGCTGGTGAAAAAAACCTTCAAAATGGTGTATTCAAACGTTAAAATTGGTCGACGAGAAATGGAAATATCCTCAAAACATGCTTTTAGTTGCTTACAGTTAACAGACACATGTCTGCTAGTGAGGCTGCTAGATTGATGGATTGCTCTTATTGTGAGCCCTGGCCCAAAGCCATACGCTCATCCTAACCAAAAATTACATCAACCAACCAACCAACAACATGACATAAGAATACACTAACACTACAACCCTTGCGTAACACTGAAATCCGCAATTACGTACACCACCGCACACCCCAGTTTGTACCCATTCCCTACCCGTCATTCACCACAGAAACCTCACAACATGAACCAATGGGAGGAATAGAAGGGAGGAAGAGGTGAGGCTGCTTCTTTATTATCAACAATCAATCTTTTAACAATCGGATGCCTTTAACAATTAGAAACGGCCTAGCTGTCTCGTTGTTGTTTGGATTTTGGCACTTGCCTGTTAGCCCATCTTGTCAACCCTAATGGTTTCTCAACCCCATATCCGAATCCGGATTTTTTTGATAAACCTTGTCCAGACAACCGTTCTGCTGCATGCAAAGTGTGGTTTGGATAGCCCTTGCTGTTTTCACGTGATGCGCGGTCTAAGATTACCATGACTGGAGTGTGATCATAGATGAGCTTTGCTCGGCCTTCGACCTTTTAATAGATTGAAAGGTTAAAACTGTTCCCATTCTGTTTCGTTAGCTTCTAAAACGCTACTATTTTTTTTATCTCTAGTTAGAACAGGTCACGAGCGGCTATTGGTAAGGTGCACCACTAAGTGCAGAACCACAACAAATCAACCGCTATGGTTAAAGAGTAGGATTTTGCGGTTATTTTCTGTTAATTTGCCTATAACCATTTAAATTTGTTATACTGCATAAAAGCAAACGTCAGGAAATCTGTATTAATTAGTGAAGAATATGCCTGTATTTTCCTGCCTACTGATTGGTTTTGTGGTTATGGTGCACTTTCTAGGTATCCATTTTCAGGGAACCTCCGTTTTCAGCTTCAGTTGTTCCATGCTAGCTAGATGGATTGTTTTCTGCGTAATCTTTGCTTCAAAACAGCTTTAAACGTAATTAAGGCTATGAAATAACTGTATTTTGGCCATTCTTCTAGGCTATCGCTGCCCCTTGGTTGGCTCCCCTGCGTTGGCTATGTTGTTTTGCCCATATCTTTCGTGTGTACGGAGCGATTTCAGTTCAGTTTCCTTTGTTGGACTTTTGTTATAATCCCTAACAACTTACCACTTTACTTCATGCCAGTATCGTGAACCGACTAATAGTTCGAAGGTTAAATGAAAAATAGAACATTGCTGCTCTTGGTAGCAATGTTCAAGTTTTCATTTAACGCCCAAAGTACTATTCCGTGCAATTAATTTGGCAAATGTTCTGGTGTGTTGATATCACTCATTTGAAGGGCCGAACAATTCCGAACTTGGCGTTTCCTTTTACCGGTTTTGGCTTTTGATACGACATCATTTCTTTTTTTTTTTAGAATTGTGTATTAGATTCGACTCAACTAGCCTGCAGATGTGTAATAAAGTGCCACGTCAATATTAGCTTAAATGGCCATTTTTCCAATATTTTAATTTCATATCACTCTTTTGAGTGGCCGAACCATTTCCAACTTAGTCGCCTCTTTGCAGTTTTTGATTTTGTTTTAATTTTTTTTTTTTTTAGTTCTTACCACTCCTCTGTTTGGACTGTAAAGGCGCTCTATAATTTACGCTCTGGTCCTTCACTACCAGTTACGGTGTGAAATCACTATAAAAACTATACAAAATATTGCCTTCTGAAAATATTGCCTTCTGAAAATATACATTACCTAATTTAAAGCATTCTCCTTCTCACAATGCTGTTTGATTAGAGAAAAAAATAATTCGAAGTATCCATCCGCGCCGCTACCGACTGCTCATCCTACTGCGCAGCCTTCATCGTGTATAAGCTCGAACGGAGCGGTTCGGCTCATCTTTTCGATCCTCTATTCTGCTCTGATGGCGACAAGAGGGGAGGAGGTGGGACGAAGGTAATGGATATTTTCAGAAGGCAATAGAAACCAAAATCAACCAGATAACACTGGTATTTTGGAGTTTCTATTTGCCAATAAAAATATACATTACCTAATTTAAAGCAGTCCACAGACTTTGTCAAGGCGGCGGGCGCCATTAGATCAAAGCCCCTAGGGTAGCGAGCAATTCCCCACACAGAACAGGCCAGGAGTGTGAAGGGGATTACAGAACACGATGGGCCGCAACGAAAGGTCCAACGCGATGTAGACCTTCAGCGCTATGAGATATGTTTCGAAGGTAATGGGAAGTAAAAACTGAAGGGCTGCGCCAGGATCAGCCTCCATAATTTCTGACACAGGTATATTGCTAAAATGTGCCCAAGAAGTGGCAATTTGTCGCAGCTCGTGAGCAGTAACACAAATGCTTTGATCCACACAACTAATGTCAAGGGCGTCGTAGGCCTGGATGATGACAGTTTAAAACCAAGTAGCTACCATGCGAGTTGAAGTTTCGCCGACCTTGTTCGTAAAGGGTAGAAATAATTGAGTTCTTCCACGGCGGATCAGTTTGGATGCCTTAAGATAGAAGCGGAGGGCTCGTACTGGACACAAAGCTCTTTCTTGGCCGTCGCCGAGGGTGTTTGAAAAGGAGGGAATGGTGAACGGTCTAGTCCTTTCATCGAGTTTTTGAGTCTTGGTACGAAAGAACGGTCGAGGGGTCAGCGTGACCCCCGTATAGTTGCCCGGAAAGAAACAATCTGTTGCTGTGGCGGCGAGTGCCTGAATTTCTCCACAGCGGAGACAGGCGGCGAGGGAAATTAAGAAGACAGTCTTGCGGGTCAGGTGGCTATGTTGACAGGAGGATAGTGGCTCGTAAGGAGCAGATAGGAGTGCGGATAGGATGATGGAGAGGTCTCAGTCAGGGAATTGCTTCCGCACTTGGGGACGATCAATCTTGAAGGAGTGAATGAGGACCAAAATGCGAAAATCATCGAGGAGCCCAATGCTTCCTTCAATCCTACCTAAAAACGGCGTTGAGTGTGAAGCGGTAGACGATGATAGTGGAACCGCGTAATCCGCTGTCGTAAAGAGATGTTAGAAATCGGAGAAGCTCTGGAATAGGGGGACTGACTGGATCAACTTGTTCAGAGATACACCAACGAAACCATCGTTGCCAGTGGCTGTCGTAGATTCTGTTGGTTGAAGCACGGACAGCACGGGAGGCGATGCGGGAGGCCTCGTTCGCAAAAACTCCTAACGCTTCGAGAAGTCGGACGATAGTAGCCACCCGTGTAGTCGCAGCGCTTGCGGATGGGGGTGGCGAATCGTGCCATTGTTCTGGGTGAGTAAGTCTGGTGAGTAAGATCGGGATGAGGCGAGGAGCATCGATGAGCAGGTCGAGGAGTGCTGGGAATCATGCTGCTGCTGGCCAATCCGGGGCGACTAAAAGAAACTGACCCTACGTTGATGCGATCTTGCGGAGGACCAGGAGTAGGAGCTTCGGAGGGGAAAGGTGTAGGCGAACATGTGAGTCCAGTCCAGGGTTAGGGCATCCACCGCCCAAGCTCGTGGATCGGGAAGGGGGCTGACGAACTGGGGAAGTCTGGCATTGAACCTCCTGGCAAATAGGTTTATCATAGGGCGACCTCATAACCGGAAGAGGGCGGAGCAGATCGATAGATGTAGAGTCTATTCGCTGGTTGGAGGAGCACTCCTGGATAGGGAGTCGACAATAACATTTAGGTTCCCTGGGATGTGGAGCGGAACGAGCATGACTTGTTGGCGGATGCAAAGCTGAAAGATTTAGGACGTCAGGCAATGAAGGGACTGGGAGTGTGTCCCTCCTCCCTTCCGTAGCTATGCCACAGCTGTGGTGTTGTCTAAGTGAACTTGGACAATCCGTTCCGTGATGAAATCGTTGAAGTGAATAAGGCCGAGGAGGACATCACGAAGTTCTAGTATGTTGATGTGATTCGTTACACTCGCGTCCGAGATCCCTGAGACTGTCATATTGTCGATATGAGCTCCCCATCCTGTCAAGGAAGCATCTGTAAAAAGGCGGACTTGTGGAAGCAGCTCGTGTAGAGGGACTGAGGTGGTGATGATTAGTATATCTAGCCACCATTTCACTGTGGTGAAGGGGAAGAATCGGCCTAGTGGACGCGCTGGCAGGTGGAGAGCGGTGCGAAGATCGCCCTATTTGTTTAGGCGATACAAATGAAGCAGTCGAGCCATCCATCTGCCGTAGGGGACTAGATCTGCGAAGGAATCGATGGAAGGTGTGTTGTGGTAGGCGGAGGAAGGAGCGAGTGGTGGAGAGATGATTCGTGATCCGCTCCGGGGATGGCATGACTGTTCCGCGGACTATGTCAAAGAACACTCCTGGGAAGGTGAAGGTTTGGCTTGGATGGAGACATGACTTGGGGACATTGATGCCGAACCCTAGGTAACGTAAAAGAGACAAGACGGTGGGCATGTTGCTGATTAAGGCAGAGCGACTCTGGTGGGGTAGAAGACAATCGTCGAGGAAGGCATGAATGCGGATGCCTCGCTGGTGTAGATGGGCAAGTACCGGGTGGAGGATGATTGTAAAGATGCGAGGAGTGGCGGTGAGTCCAAAGGGGAGACAGAAAAATTCGTAGATGTTGCCATCGAAAATGAAACGGAAGAGCTGCTGGACAGAGCATGAAGCGGGATGCGAAGATAAGCGTCCGCGAGATCTAAAGAAATCGTCCAGTTGAGAGGGTGTAGGGAGGATCGAATAGATGCCGTAGTTTCCATTTGAAAGTGAGGGTTGCGGATATATCGGTTGAGAGGCCGCAGATTGAAAATGAGACAAGAGCCTCCTGTTTTCTTGGGGCAAAGGAAAATACTGCTGTAAAATCCTGGGGAGATAGGGCTGGGAACAATACGGATTGCATCCTTCTGGAGGAGCGTTGAAATCTCGTTGCGGAGAGGAACGGAAAGTGGTGATTCCATATCCCATGGTGGATTTTGTAGGGGATGTTCGTGGAAGAATTTGGGGAGAAAACCTTTGCGAATGATGGAGAGGATCACAGGGTCGGAGGTGATGGAGTGCCAAGCTTTGGTGTAGAACCGAAGGCGGCCCTCCACGGCTTGTGTGGGTGCAAGAATGTCAGTAAGTGGAACGTCTTCGGGATCGTGGACGAGAGGAGGCTCGTTGTTGTCGACGGTTGGTAGAAGAGGAATGGCCAGGTGTGTGTCCACGGCCCTGGCCCCTGGAACGAAAGAGCGAGCAGGAGCGAGGAAGTGAAGAAGGGGGTCCAGGGACCTCTGAGTCTGCCCAGTCCTCTTCGGATGGATCGGGCCGTTTCTGGGAAGCGGATTGGGAGTGACGATAATGGAGAGGCCTAACCGGTCGAGGTTTCCTAGAAATATCAAGGTGGGGAGCCACCTTGGAGATCAGGCCCCGGAACAGAAATTCTGACTCGTGCATTTGCTGATTCTACAGGATATGGCGGGCAGAATCGTGTAGATTTAGTGCAGTATTGACGGCAATTTCCCTAAGTAGCAGGGTAGAGTTGAAGAGAACACGGGTAAACCAATTCATGGCATGTTATGTAGCCAAGCAACTCTTACGAAACATTTGATTAATAATAAAGGCGAGCTGTCGAATGTTTGCCAGTGGAGGATCGGCGTATAATTGTTCACCAACGTGCTTTAGCTGCCGTACTGAGAATTTCCACTTGAGAGGCGGTGCGGAGACCAAGGCGGAGCAGGCGATCGTTGTCGCGGAGCACGTAAACAGGAACGGCGGCGCATCGAGGCAGGAACAGGGCGGAGCCAAAGTCCATTTTTGCATCAGCGGTTAAAAATTCGGACTGAGGATATGTATCCAAGTTACGAAAATTGGCTGTACCTTCACCAATTTGTCGGAAGAAGTAACTTTCTCGTCCTGGACGCAGAGGTGGAGGATCCTTATCCATCATACACGTTCCGCTCCTGACAGCAAAAGTTCACCACACGGTCATAAAAATTCCATAAAGCATTTAATTTTCAGGGGATAAATTTCCCCGTTGGTCACCTGTACAAAGGACAATTACATCACAAATGAGCCAAATGAGAGCTTACGAATCCTAAAAAAACAAATATACAGTCACCTTTCCACCTCCAAAGGAAAGCTCCTTTTTAGGATTCGTAAGCTCCTTCTTAGGATTAATAAGCTCTCATTTGGGTCATTTGTGATGTAATTGTCCTTTGTACAGGTGACCAAGGGGAAAATTTAACCCCTGAAAATGAAATGCTTTGTGGATTTTTTTATGACCGTATGGTGAACTCTTGCTGTCAGGAGCGGAACGTGTATGATTTTAACCTCATCAACCACATTCAAATTTGAAAGATCCTTATCCAATTCCAATGGTGTTTCGTTGCCCAGGAGCACACCACCTGTCTGGACGAGCGTTGTTAAAAGGATGGTAGATTGTCCGAGGAGAGGAGGTTGGTGAGGGAGTCGGTCACGAAGACCAAAGCCAAACCCTGTTGCTAGTCCTCGATTCTTGGAAGGAGCGTCGGAATCTGGGCCTGGCTTGTACAAGAAACAGTCCGGGATTATGCCCTCCACCGTTTTCAACAGGTCCGGGAGAGGAATTTCGGAAGGATCAGGATCACCGTGGAACAGAGGATCAGGATGGCCGGAGGAGGGTGGATCAGTAGGAGAAGTAAGAGTTGTTATCCTCTACATCTCGAAGAGAGTGATGATCCGCGGGGACTGGAACTGGTGTGGATTGTGAAGGAATCAAGTTGTGAAGGACCACGATCGCCAGGATCGGTACATTGTTTCTTAGGTAAAGAGGCTAACCATGCGGTTGTAAAGGATACAGGATCAGAAGCAGGCAGTTGTTTCCTCTTCAAAGTGTGAAGGGAAGAGTCCATTAAGGCATGAACTTGAGCCGAGGAGAGAGGTGCCTCCGTCCGAGGGTAGCGGAGCGTGGGGCGACGGAAGGTCGTGAGGAGCACGTGGACAAGTCCAGCGGACCGAGGAGAGAGGAAGAGGTCGCCTTCTTGGCTGCAACCTTTTTAGTCTTTATTTGAAGTTTAGGGAGGTGTCGCGTTCCTTAGTGTGAAGAAGTTCTTTGTGAAGGAGGCACAAGTCACAACCGGCAGAGGGCTGTCCACACAGTGTAGGAGAGTTCGTAGCTGTATCAATAGGCGGAAGCGGAACGGAAGGTTCAGAAAGAAAGGGATTGACCTCAGGCTGTATTGGGTCAAGGGAGTCCTGTTCCGCTGATAATTGCAGAAGCTCCACACCGGAGGTTGTAGGTTCCAAAGGAGTAGGGGACACGGAGTGTGCTGGGCAGATCGGCGGGTCCTTCGGTGTTCCCTTGATCCGCGGCATGGTGGAGTGGAGCGTAGGATCGAAGCGGAGCGTAGCGAAGAGCGACAAACAGCAGTTGTTCGTGACGACGGTAGAGAAGAAACGAGGAGCCGTTCTGCTCCGTTCGAGCTTATATACGATGGAGGCTGCGCAGTAGGATGCGCAGTGGGTAGCAGCGCGGATGGATACTTCTAATTATTTTTTTCTCTAATCAAACAGCATTGTGAGAAAGAGAATGCTTTAAATTAGGTAAGTATTTTCATCGGCAACTAGAAAACGCTTTTTAAGAAAAAAAATCCCTTAATTTGCATTATGATCCAAGAAATCGGAGAGCTTGTAGATTTAAGGCAATAATAGCTGTAATTACTCACTTGCACCCTTTCAGTCTGAGATTTTTCTTTATCAATACCCGGCCTTCAAGCCATAGGACTTTCCAATCTCCCTAATCTCTCGAAACTAAAAATAATGCATTGTCACCCGATTGTATCCGCCCTTCCAACCATCGCGATAACGGTCTTTATGTAAGCCTCAGCATAAACTTCCGTGTTAAACGTCAAACTTTGAAACACTATAGCTTCCTCCAGATTTGATGTAGACCAGCGAAATTCGGTATTTGGGGTCGTGTCCATATTTCATTGCATTAAGGATTTTAATGACAACAATCGAACCGTCTGGTCTCCATAGAATGGCCATTTTTTCTTCTTCATTGTTGTTGGGACTCTTTGCCTTCACTACTACAGATGTTAAGCATAAGACATTCTTAACAGTACAAATCGAACTAACTACGGAACCCCCTTGAGAAACCTCCCAAGGCCACCCTCACCACCCCCTCACCCCTTGTGCCCCCACATACCTTGCCTCTGTTAGGCTGATGATCAACAAATTTCTGCTGATCATGCTAACAGTTTGGTTTGTGGCACACAGGTCATGCTAAGCAGTTATGTCGAACCAGCCATGGAACCCTCATGAAATTGCCCCCAAGACATCCCCCTCAGCGGCCCCCGTGCCCCCTCCCTGAGGTTTTACCAACAAATTCTTGCAGATGCACTGAAAGGATGAAATTTGGTACACAAGTCATTCTTAGCCCAAAAAAACCGAACTACCTATGGAACCCCTATGAAATAACTTCCAACGCCCCCCCCCCCCCCACCTTCCACGAGGCTGATGACCAACAAATTCTAGTTCGAATTGTACTGCGATGAGTGCCAGCTTGAGTACCAAATTTCATGCTTTTTGCTCGATCTGCAAGATTTGTTGATGAGGCCTCAGGAAGAGGGCACATGGGGCGCAGGGGGAACCTGGGGGAAGTTCATGGAATTTCCAAGGCTGTTTTGACTTGTACGGCTAAGAATGTCTTGTGTACCACAATCCATGGTTTAGCACGATCGGCAAGAATTTGTTGGTCATCATCTACACAGAGGCAAGTGCATTTGGGAACAGGGAGCGCTGGGGAGCCGTAAGAGTTATCTTGATCTTGGGGGGGGGGGGGAAGGGGTGTTTCCATAGCTAGTTTGATTTGTACTGCTAAGAATGACTTTGTACCACATTTAATGCCTTTTAGTTCGATGCGCATGATTAGCCCAAATTTATAGCCCTTTACAGCACTGCACTGCATTGAAACTGCACTGCACTGTGAATGAGATTGGCAAAAATGACGTAGCTGTCGACGCACCATTAAGCCTCACCCCCACCCTTAACAGTGTACTACATCTGGAGATCGAACTAATACAAGGATTATCAAGTTTTGTAGCTTAAAACGTAGGTATGAACAAGGCCTAGGGTCTTATACACGTTATTTTAATGTGACTACAATATTCTTGTTTTTGTTTTTCTCCTTGTTGGGGAAGTTTTGCTCTCACCTAGAGACCGAATCAATGAACCGATCTTCAATTTTTATAGCTTAAAAATGTAAGTAATTAACAAGGAGCAGGGCCTTTTGAACGCTACTTTAACGCGACTACGATATTGTTGTTGTTTCTCTTCTTGTTGGGGAAATTTTGCTTCCACCTAGAGATCGAACAATGACCCGATTTTCAACTTTTGTAGCCTAAAACGTAGGTATTAACAAGGACCATGGCCTTCTGAATGCTATTTTAATGTGTCGGATTTTTCGCAATTATCAAATTCTAGTTATTTAAGTTAACTCGAATATCTCCAAGAAAAAAATAATAGATATTAGTATTAAAATAAAACACTCAAGAATATAAAACACAGATGTAGGCCTTCAATGCTCAATGCTCTAAACAAACAGTTAAAAGAAAAATACATGTAAGCCATCAGAGTTAACAGTAATGTGCGTAAAAGATGCTACAGCTGGGGATTCTTTTACATGTATTAAGTGCAACGCTGATGGCTTACATGTCTCTTTCTTGTTTTGTAGCTTTAAAGCGTTGAGTTGTTTTAAGGCTTACATCCGTGTTTTATACGCTTAAGTGTTTTTTAATACTAATTAAAATAGAGTTCAAAAGAATCTACACCTTTTTAATACTTACATTTTGGGCTATAAAAACTAGAAAAAAAATCGGTTCACTGGTGCGATCTCTAGTGAGAAAAAAAGTCCCAATAGAAACAATAACAATAAGAATGTTGTAGCCACATTAAAATAGCGTTCGAAAGCCCTGGATCTTGTTCATACCCACGTTTTAATCTACACAAGTTGAAAATTGGCTCAGTGGTTTGATATCTCGGTAAGAGAAAAATTTCCCCAACAATTGAATAACAACAACAAGAATGTTATAGTCACATTAAAATAGCTTTGTTAATGCCAACTTTTTAAGGTATAAAAATTGGAAATTGGTTCATTTGTTCGATCTCTAGGTGAGAGCAAAATTTCCCTAATAAGAAAAAGAACAACACTAACCCTTTACTGCCCAATGGTAGGCGGCTACGGAACGGCAAAAAAAACTAAGTTTCAACGTGGAGTGCGAGATTTGTGAACGGTCCCCGGGGACCACGAGCAAAGTGAGCAGCAACAGCCGAGTGGTTAGCGTCCTCGTCTTCAAACCAAGTGAATGCCGCTTCGAATCCCGCGACTGACCCAACTTTAAAAAAAATCATCTATTTCGGCATGGGCAAAAAAGGGTTAAGAATATTGTAGTCACATTAAAATAGCGTCGAAAAGGCGCTACGCGTTATTCATACCTACGTTTTAAACTTATAAAACTCTAAAATCGGTTCACTGGTTCGACTCTAGGTGAAGGCAAGGAGTCACAACAACAACAACCACAAGATGTGGAAGCTAATCGGTTCGATTGTTGTCATTAAAATTATTAATACATTAAAATAGTTCAGATACGATCCAAATGCAGAATTTTGTTGGTCTGTATAAAATCTGCGGGAAACTATACGGTTTCAATCAAAGTATGACATTCCCCGACAAGAATAACAACAAGAGCATTGTAGTCACATTAACATAGCGTTCAAAAGGCCGTCCTTGTTAATACCCGCATTTTTAGACATAAAAATTGAAAAGCGGTTCATTGGTTCGATCTCCACTTGTAGTGCAGCTGTTAGGAGCCATATTATTTGGGCTAAACATGCACATCGTGCTAAAAGAATGAAGTCACTCTTAGCAGTGAAAATTGAACTAGAATTTGTTTTTCATCAGCCTCATGGAGGGGGCACATGGGGGTACGGGGGCCTTGGGGGTATTTCATGGGGTTCCATTACTGGTTCGATTTGTGCTGCGCAGAATGACTAGTGCAACCAAATTTCATTCTTTTAGCTCGATGGGCAAGAATTTGTTAGTCAGGTCATAGGGAGGGAGCACAGGGGGGGCGCTGGGTGGCGTGGGGGCATTTCATTGAGGTTTCATGGTTGGTTCGATTTGTAGCCTACTGTTGAGAATGACTTGTGTGCCAAATTTCATGCTTTTAGCTCGATCTATAAAACTTTGTTGATCACGCCTTGGGGAGGGGGAGCTAGGGGGGAGATGGTACCTCAAGGGGCTTCCATAGCTAGTTCGATTTGTACTGCTAAGAATGACTTGTTTACCAAATTGACTGTACAAAAAACGTCTTTGCTGCTTAGAAAAAAGAATTAGAGCTCGTATCCCCATACTCACAGCTATGAAGTTACACGAATAAAAACGGATTAGAGTTCACTCAAACGCAACGAACTGTAATTTGAACTTCAGTTCCAGGGAACAAGGACTGTTTTCGCTCAGTGGTTATGTCAGAAAGTGAACGCAGTTTATGTTTGAAATGTTTAATGTTTGTGTGCGTGTGTATGTTTATGTGCACTTAATTTGGGTGTTGTACAGGCTTTTTATATATTTGTCTGTGTTTGTTGTTTTATATTTTAGTATATTTCCTGTTAGTGGCTATATGTGTATTTTGTGTGCATTTATAATTTATGAAATAAGCATACTCATTCCTAATTAAGACAGTTTTTATTGCCTGTCTTTGTGTATGTCTTTTTCATCCTTTGTAAGGATTTTGCTGTTTATGGCGTCTGTTTATTTGTGTTTTAGATTTTCGTTCAGTTTCATGTGCGTGTGTATGTTGTATTTTGTGTGCGTATTTTATTTGTGTGATATATCCAACCGTTTTGTTTGTTTGATTAGTGATGTACATGAATACGTGTGCATGGAGACTGCCATGTCACAATCCTTGTTCCCTGGAATTGGAGTTCAAATTTTAGTTCGTTGCGTTTGAGTGAACTCTATGTACCATCACAGCTGTGAGTATGTGGATACGAGCTGTAATGCTTTTTTCTAAACGGCCAAGCCGTTTTTTGTTTAGTTAATTTGTAGGCGTTTTTCGCTTCCGTTTTATTGTAATTGTAACGGTATGTCCACTGCACACCCAATTTTGTTTGCGAAAAAACGAAACATTAGAAACGCGTATTTCTGTTCAGGTTCTGCCCAAGTTTTATACCATGCTTGCTATTTGATAGCAACACACTATCTTACATGTTGCAGCATTGCAATCTGGGCCCCCGCCGTCGCCACCGCCTGTCCAGTTTTTTAAAATTCTCGTGCGAAAACGAAATCTAATTAAGCACTGCCTGCCGGCCGTGCTAATTTCATGCCTTTAGCTTTATGTGCATAAGTTTGTTGTTTAACAGTTGCAATAGAGAGCAAAGAGTCCCAACAATAACAACAACAAGGAATATCCATACTATGGAGGTCAAACTGTTCGATTGTTGTCATTAAAACTTTTAAAGCAATGAAATCTAGACACACGCTAGTGTGTCACGCGCCAAGTTAGGCAACAAACATCACAATAAACATCGCATCAATTCAATTGCCGAAGTTGCGTCAAGTGTCTTATATATTGAAGCAAAGTTGGGCACATACCAGGTACTTGGATAAAAATAATAATGCGGTACAAAAGCTTAAATTGTGTTGAAATCGAGAGCAATGACCCACCTGACAAAAATTAACTCGTGTTGGAATGCCAGCTAAGCTGCTTTCAATGCAAAATTTGACCCTCAATAACGTTGCAAATGTGTAACTAGCTACTAGCTAATTCTAGTCCGCTCATCCCCATGTTAATTTCCATAGGGTGATTATTCATCGATACTGAGATAACGGGAAGGCTTCCACCTATGAAATTGTCCGAATGGGTGCAGTACAATACGAACTGCGTACCTGTTATGGTTTGGAGCCTAGGGGTGTAACGGGGATGGCGTGGGAGGGCGCGTAAGTACAGAAATATTCTTATAACCATTGTTAGTATTGTCGGCATCGTCTCTCATTGGACGGCCAAATTTCGGACAATGACAACGTGTATCTGACGTGCGTGCCTAAACACACACTAGTGTAGCACGATAAATAAAACAACGTTGCCAAAGAAATTGTATTGCCGTCCAATTCCCGAACAATAAACAAACTGTAAAAACAAAGCAAAATAAACAAAGCCAAAAACTGGTTAAGAGGCCACCAAGCTGAGAGTGGTTCGGCCCTTCAAAAGGAGTGATATCAACACACCAAAACTAACTAAATAAAACAAATTACAACAGAATTAAAACCAAACCAAAAACCTATAAAGAGGTAAGTAACTACGTTTAGAATGGTTCGGCCTCTAGGCAAAAGGTAGTAGCAAAGTGTTGAAAACCAATTTCTTGTTGACGTGGCACTTTAGTACACATCTGCACGGCAATGGAGTTGTGTCTAATACACAATTTTAAAAAAAGGACTGATATCATATCAAAAACCAAAACTGGTAAAAGGGGCCGTCAAGTTCCGAATGGTTCGGTCCTTCAAAGGAGTGATATCAACACACCAAAACATTCGCCAACTTAATCGCACCGAATAATACTTTGGACGTTAAATGAAAACTTGAACATTGCTACCGGAAGTAGCCATGTTCTAGTTTTCATTTAACCTTCGAACTATTAAGCGGTGCGATTAACTTGGCGAATATTTTGGTGTGTTGATATCACTCTTTTGAAGGGCCGAATCATTCGAAACTTTACCAGTTTTGGTTTTTGATATGATAATTACGACTAGACACGGAATTTCGTTGTCCATGTCAATTCTGGGAGAAACTATAGTGTTTCAAAATTCTACGTTTAACATGGAAGTTCATGCTGAGGCTAATGTAAGAACCTTTATCACTGTCCTTGGTAAACACAAGATTTGGTATAGTTGTGGGTGCCGCACATGTGACGTAAGCCTACTTTTTAATGCGCCTCACTACTACTTACTACCAGTTATGATCACCTCTGTTCCACCAAAGAAAAACGGATATATATTTAGGCGTGAAGAGTTAAGATGCGATCTGAGCAGTTGAATGGTTGCTGTCACTGTAACGTCACATATGCTGTCCTTACTGAAGGAAGTGTTAACTATAGCCATAGGTGAACAGCATCTGTGACATAATTCCATATATCGCCTACACCGGAATTAACTTTTCCTGAAAAAGGAGTGTATTGGTTCTTCTTGTCTAAATATACACATCCGTTCTTCTTTGCCATTTCCTGTGGTTTTGATTACTTATTTATGCACTGTATCAGTCCTTACTACGACTTACGAAAACTTTTGTGTCGACTAATAACGTTATCACACGATATCAAATCGACTCTTTTGCCGTAGTTTTGATCTCGCTTAATCCTTCAAAGAGAAAGAAACTGGTTCACATCCCAAGTAGGACATGTCCATAACTTGTTAAATACTAGCTTGGCCTTTTACAGACTAAAACTTTTCTTTTCTAAAACTTCATTCACTCAAAACTAAAACAATGTGAGACTCGAAATGCACATCATAGTGTGCACACGTACTATTGGATCTAACACCCACAAAATAAAATGTCAGTGTTAGATGTGCGGCATGAAGCAGTGCAAACGAGCTTCTCATGCTGTCCTATCTGTCTGCATCTGCGAAAACTTTTGAACCCACCATACAAATCATTTCACATTTTCGACATGCCCTAATCGTGGATTAAAGTTCTTAAATCAATAAACTTGGGCAGGGGCTAAGGGAATTTTAACTCTCCAACCTTACAAAAATTGCTCAGGCATCATTATTTAGATATTATTTATCATATTAAATTAACTATCAAATATCGTATTAAATTAACATATCATACAGGGAAATTAATATACAACTTATAAAACGACACCTAAAAGCACACACATCATGTCTTTCAATTGACGATCGTGTAAAAAATTCAACCAATATATCAACCATGCACTTTTATTTTTTTACGCACGTTTCAAACAATTTTTTTCACCCAAAAAGTACACCATTGTAACTCACTTTTTTTCTCTTATATCTATGTAAGCCCCCCCCCCCCCCAATTATTTTCTGCTTATGGACTAGCTTTCATTCAATAACACACTCGTTTTCGTGTCTTTTTTTACTTCAGCTTGTTTTTTTTCTTTTCAAGATGGATCCCGGCACCAAGAAAGACTTGAAGTCTGAAAGATGTATACAACTGAGCAAAACACTCTCATCTCTGAGGACACCAGAAAAAGCAGACGTTGTCTTACTGTGTGGAGGAAGAGAGTTCTACGCACACAAAATTATACTGGAAAGTAGCAGCACCTACTTTGTAGACCTTCTCCAAAACGGAGTGCAAGAAGCCAAGTACGTAAAAGCTACAGTTGACAACATGGAGACTAGTGTTCTGGACGCCATCTTGGAATTCATATATTTGGGGGAAGTGGAAAAGATCATCACAGAAGACCAGCTGGCGAGAGTGATCATCGCATCCAGTTTATTACGACTGCATGATTTGGTTCAGTACTGTTGCGATGGATTAGGAAAGACCCTGTCCCTTTCAAACTTCTTTTGGTGTTTCAACTTCAGCCAAAAATACAGTAAAAAGGGTTCACAATTGGAGTTAAGCCTTTTGAAGCTGTGGAAGACAAGTGCTGCAAAGCTGGTGTCTACTGGAAACTTTCTGAACATGCCATTTATTCAAGTCAAAGAATTTCTCCATTTCCTAACAAATAGGAAGTGTTCGTTGGATTGTATGCTAAAAGGCCTGGTGAACTGGTTTCGGTACGATGTGAAGTCTCGGAAAGCTTTTGAAGACGAGCTGTTTCACTGTATTGATCCTGCATATTTGAGCAAAGCAAGCGTTACCAGTTTGATAAAAGATCCACAAGTAATGAGAATGTCAGAAAATATCGCAAACTGGTTGAGAGCAACAGAGGATGCAGTTTTGGATACTGGTAGCAGAATAAATACTGCATCCAATGGAGCAGTTTATGCAGCAAATTTCCCAGAAAATTCTAGACTAACCTATTACAGCAAGTATAAAAATGTAGAAGTGTTTGATCCAACACTAGACCAGTACGTAACGACACGTTCAAAACCGTTCAAGTGCGTACAGCAATTTGACTTGGCCTCTATGTCTTGGCTGCCACTCCAAACTACGCAGTACGAAAGATCGTCAAAATCATGGAATACCCCATTGTATCAATACGGGCCACATGTTTATACAATTGGAGATAAAACTAGTTGGGACTTGAAGGCTATCCAACATGCCGAAAGGGATCCCTTCTCGCCCCTAAAGTGCCCCAAGTTGGCTGGCTCAGAACCAGATACGAAGCTGTCTTATTTTAAGGACTGCCTGTTTGCAATCGGTGGCTCGAAGAATGGAGGACACACTGTTTACGTTCATTACATCAAGCTGGGTACAGGTGAATGGCGTGAAGCAACTGCCCTGAACTATGTGTCAAACGACATGGAAATTATGGCTACAAAGGCTTACATTTATGTCATCTGCAGCAACCCTCGGATACCAGGTGAAATAATTATACAGTACAGCTTTGGTCCACAACTTGGTCATGAATGGGAGATTACACGCGTACTTAGCAATAGTTTGCAACCAAATCAATTCTTTGTACTCGGTAATACTTTAAATGCCTTGTACCTTGAAGAAGAAAATTCTAAGCAACTGACCTTTAATCACAGCCTGAATAAAATGAAGACCAAGCGGCCATTTTCATGGGCACCAAACATAACTGAACCATTAGTTTTGTCAAAATTTCAGAATTTCGAAGGTTCTTTCGTGTTTTTTGCTAATGAAACAGATCACTTTTCCATTCCTACATGCTTCTGGGAACCCGAGACTGGAAGGTGGGCCAAGTTGCCTGCTCCAAATCCAACTCCAAAGTGTGAGATTCCAAATCATCGATCTCTTAAAATGGTTTATGATTTTTGCGATGCTTGATCTCTCCAATGACGACCGTTACCAAAATGCGAGATTCCAAATCATCCATCTCTTAAGATGGTTTGTGATGCTTGTGATATTTGATCTCCCCAATGATGAGCATTAACAAACTCAACAAAGATATTACGTGAACACACTATTGAACACCTCGTGACATCAGTACAAACCAACTGTAGTACTGACAGAGCACAGTAGAGTTAGTTGCCTGTTTTGAACTTTATTCTTTATTGAGCCATCCACATATTGTCTACGAATTTACCCTTTTAATTTTTTTTAATGGATTTGTGAAAAATCTGTGGTCGAGTTGGCTTATTCGGCCTTATACCTGCTTTTATACTTCATTATTTTTTGAGTTCGTTTTATCTCCAACTGTAAATTACCTTTTGTAATTACTTATCGATGACCCACATAAGCTAATTCAAACTTGTGTCAAGTGTATTTTAGTTTGACATTAATAAACGAGTTATTAAAAAAAAATACACTTTTCGATAACAGACTGCATTCCATTTGCACCTAGTTCCTAGCAAATAATAATCAACAACGGTGTCATGATAAGATAAAAAAAACGGACGTGCACGTCATTGTTCATATAAACATGAATATACACATAAAGTGAAAAAAAATCCTAATTTTGCCGGACCCTCAGCCCGGGCCAGCTGAAAATTGTTTCTTTTGCCTAAGGAAAACACACATAACCTGTTAATTTTGCATTTGATCCTCGCAATGTTGCGTTTCCTTGGAGGTTTTTAAATTGCTTGTAGCTGCCAGCTCCGTAACCTACTGCGCAGGTGTTGTGCACAACCCTCCTCTATAAAAGCACTTTCGCACGATCATTCGTCATTCAATTTTCCTCTGAATACGTCAGGTGGTGACTTAAGAGGGGAGGCAGGGTGGGTTTGCTTATGTATGTTTTCCTTAGGCAAAAGAAAAAATTTTCAGCCAACCCGGACTGAGGGGCCGGCAAAATTAAGTTTCGTATTGCCGAAGCAAGAAAACATACATAACCTGTTAATTTTGCATTAACAGACCCAGACCTCGTCAAATTACGGTGGTGGGCTTTGGGCTTTTTCCCCCCAAAAGTTTCACAAACTTCGCACTTTATTCAGAAATAAAAAGGTGAGCAGGAATTTGGAATTCTTTCGTAAAAAATAGTGGCCCTGAAAAGGACCGTTTGTTTTAGAGGTAAGGGTCTTGCTTCCGTCTTGAAGGTGGACTTGCTTCAACTTCTGAGTGCTTTGTGGGGGGGGGGGGGGGTTGATGACACATCTGGCTGCAATGATGCGGCCTAGACGATGTAGTCCATTGGCTTGCTTCATCATCTCTCTGAGGTAGTGTGACGTGAAGGCGAAAGTGCTTCGCCATGATGTATCTGTCAGGATGACTTGAACTGCAATGAAGTTGTGGTGTGCCCACGATGTGGAGATTACCCCCTTAACTCATCTGCTGTCACTCTTATGCCACTGTCAGCGCAGTTTATATTTTAGTCTTCGTATTAGTGCTGATGGTGGTTTTCCTAATCCACAATGTAATGGTGTCCACCAAAGTTTCACCGAAGTTTTTCTCAACAGGTAGAAATAATTGGTTTCTTCCTTTACACAGTTCTATGTTTTCAGTTCTTGTGAAATAGAAATGTAGTGCACGGACTGGACATATGAGACATTCTGGTTCGTCACCAATTAGCTTCGTTAAGGCAGGGATGATGATTGGTTTCGACGGTTCGGAGGGTCTTTGGGTTTTGGCTCTAAAATCAGCTCTCGTGTCAGAGTTACCGACGAATTGTCAGGTGCAAGGAAACAGTAGGCTGAGTCTGCTGATAAAGCTTGGATTTCACTGCATCAAAGGCTTGCTGCAAAGGTTACCACGAAAACTGTTTTACACGTTAGCAGATGAAGTAAACAGTTTTGCATGGGTTCGCAAGGAGCTTTCATTAAAGATTGGAGACAATTGATAGGTCCCAGTCTGGAAAGGTGCGTCAAGTTGCAGGACATTCGATTTCGAAGGATTTTATGAGAGAAGTGATTCTGTAAGTCGAGTAGATTGTTGTTACCCACAGCTTTGAATACGGAGTTTAAGGCAGAGCGGTAGACGAGTATTGTTGAACCGTTTAACCCTTCTTTAAAGAGATCATTGAGAAATTTTAAGAGGTCAACAATAGGGGGATTGATAGGATTAACTTTCCCTCGGTCATACCAATGAAACCATTTCGACCAATGGCAGTCATAGATTTTGTTTGTTGAGTTTCTAATGGCCTTGCTGCCGATGCGAACTGCTTGTTCTTCATGAACTACTGTCTTTTTAATAAGTTTGACAACAATAGCCACCCGTGAAGTTGTACTGCACTGGTGTTTGGGTGGAGCTTGGTTTCCTTCTGTTGTGATAACAGATCCCGTGTATGAGGAAGACTTCTTGGAGTGTCAACTATGAGGTGTAGAAGTTGAGGGAACCACGCTGCCAATGGCCAATTTGGAGCTATCAGCAGAAATAGACCTGGGGACTGATTTATCTTTTCCAGAACTTGTGGAAGCAGTTTGAACGGAGGGAACAAGTAGGCATAGAGGTTTTTCCAAGGGTCCTTTCACCTGTAGGTACCTTTCGGTGAGAGAGAGAGTCCGCAATTACATTCCTGTTGCCTGGGATGTGGAGTGGCAGATTGTCGTGTTGAATTTTATGGAGAGGTTGAAAATCGCGTAGGTTATATCGTGAAGCTTGCGAGATCTCGTTTCTCCTTCTTTCCGGATATAGGCCACTGCCGTTATATTGTCTGCTTATATCTGGACGACCTTCCCTCTGACTTGACGTTGAAAGTAAAGAAGGGCCATGAGTATTGCTTTTAGTTCCAGAACGTTGATGTGGTCTTAGTGCTGTTGAGACCAAAGACCTGAGCCTTCCTGATGTGCAAGATTAGCTCCCCAGCCTTCCACAGAAGTGTCGGTTAGGAGAAGGAGGTCCGGTTATGGTTCGTGGAGTGGAACGGATTGGGTCAGAGTCGGTATGTTTGACCACCATAGAAGAGTTTCCATTGGAAAGTCTGATTCCGTTGGCGTCGTTAGATTTTGGTTTTGCTGGTTTTCCCATTTGTCGATGAGATAATGTTGAAACGGTCTCATCATCCATTTTCCGTAAGAAACAAGATTTGCCATGGAGTCCATTTGCCGATTAGGGAATTTAGATCCCTGAGAGAGAATGGGAAGTTTGCTGTCGAAAATGGTGGGCATATTGAGAGAAGTCTTCTATCCTGTCTGGTGAAGGCATCACTATTGCAGATTTCAGGCTGAACCAAACTCCGAGAAATATGAATCATTGGGCTGGAGTGAGGCGGGATTTCGGCAGATTCACTCCGAAGCCTAGGCTGGCTGTTGAGAAGATTGATTGATTGATCTCGATTGGAGCTTAGTTGCTCGGGGTTCTGGTTGTTTAATAGCCAGTAGTACAGGAGGCACTTGCTTGTTGGTAGCATTTGCCAGAATTTTGCCAGCATTTGCCAGCATTTGCCAATTTTGCCAGAATTGGTTTTCAAAATAGTGTGAATATTCTGGGTGCTGCATTCAGGCCGAAAGGACGGCATTGCACTTCGTAAACCTTGTTGTTGTAAATGAAGCAGAAGAGATGGTGGACCACCGGGTGTAGAGAGGAGGTAGGCATCTTCTAGGTCTATGGAGATTGTCCAGTCGTTCTTCATATATATAGGTGAATGGGTTCTAATGTTTCCATTTTGAAATGGTCATTGGCCATGTATTGATTCAGTGGTTTGAGATTGAAAATTCAACGATCTCCTCCTGATTTCTTGGGTCGAAGGAAGATAGAGCTGTAAAATCCCGGACCCAGATAATGACATTCTCGAATTGCTTCTTTTGTCAAGAGATCTTTTATTTCTTAAGAAAGCTTTGGGTAGCAGCGAGAAACAAACTCCCATGGAGGGGTTCGAGCTAACGGTGGATTGGATAGGAAGGTTCGGCGAAAACCGTCTCGGATTATTGAACGAATTTCTTGATTGAACGTCAGGTTCTCCCATGCCGGTAGAAAATGCCATAGATGAGCGCCGATAGGAAGCATAGACAGGTGTGTGGCGTCATTGGCCCTTTCGTGATTAGCTTTTTCCTCCCGGGAAAGAGTAGCGGCTAGTCGATCGGGAACGGTGCTTCTGTTGAAATTGGCTTTTCATCTTGTTGAAAGGGCAAGGGCGTGATTGTTGGTTTTGACGAAACGGCTGGTTGGGACGAAAGGACTGGTTATTGGTCTCATTGCGACGATTGTCATTGCTTGGCGGTTGATGGGGTCTCGGCCAGTTGTCATCGTTCCTTTGGTACGAAAGAGGTTTGCTTTGCTTAAAAGCGGGTTTCGAAGGCTTGTTTGGCTTTGGTTTTCGTGAGACGTCGAGATGAGATGCCAAATTCGGTATTAAACCACGAAAAATGCTGTCCGTTTAATGCATCGGAAGGTTCCACAGCTGATATCTGGTAGATCGTTCAAATTATTAGCCATGTTGAGAGCGATGTCACGGAGCAGTAGAACGTTGTTGAAAAGTGCACGAACTTACCAGTTTAGCGAGTGGTATGAAGCGAAGCAAGCTTTTTGAAACAACTGGGAAATAAGCGTGAATAGTTGTTTAACTTCTTCAGGGGATGGGTTTGACGAAAGCTTCTCACATAAAGCATTTACGGATGTGTTCAGCACGTCGGCACGTCGGTGTCAAATAAAACTTGCGTTGCAATTTCGGCTTTCTTTGGCAATGAAAGGACCGCCCCGAAGTCAAGCTTGACACCAGCAGTGAGGAATTCGTTTTGAGTATAGTGTCGAATTTGTTTATGTTCGTTGCGCTGTCACCTGGAGAAGCGGATCTTTGTCGAGCTCTAGTGACTCTCCTTTCCCCATTATGGCGTCACCATTGCGGAAAAGGCAGGTCAACAGCATAGTAGATTGGCCGAGTATGATGCGGTGTTTGGCGTTGTGACTCTCATAGACCAAAACCGAAGCCTGTCGATAAACCACGGTTGACGACTGCAGTCTCGGACAAAAGGGATGGTTTGAAGAGGTAACAATCTGGTACAGTGTCCTACACTGTTTTCAGGAGTTCAGTAAGTGGAATTGATGACAGATCATCGGCAGCACGATCATCAGAAAAATGAATTAGGTGGCCCGATTGTTTCTCGGCGTCCGTGGTGTGCTGTGGGACGAAAGAGGCTTCACGTTGCAAGCGTTGGCGTAGGACCAAGGCGAAATCCAAATCATTTTCGTCATCATGAAGACAAGTGTGAAGATGTGACCAAAACTCAGCGGCAGGATTGGAGGGATGACGGGAGATGTCGGCCTTCAAATTAGATGAAAGATGACGCCTTTTGGATCCATGACGGAAAGATGATGCGTAGCATTTATGGCTGTTGTTTAGATGTCGCCTCCACCTATTCATCTGTAATTGCAGCTTTCGTTGATTTGGATGCGGACGGGGGAGGATCAGGCGGCGGCGTATGAAGACCGAAGTCTACTGTTCACATTCAATGAGGCGGTTTACCTACCCCCGAGTGATGGATTGGCTGGGCTGACGGGGTGAAAGCAAAGATAAACCTATTGGACACTGAGGCGAGTGATGCTCGAAGTGGCCGTCGGAAGTGGCAATTTTGAATTGCCATTTAAGCTGGTGATAATTGGCTCGACCCGTGCGAAGTTCATCCTCGAGGGCAGGAAGGTCCAGCGGGGAGTATGCCATCAGGCTGGCTTGGAGTGGCGAGGTCATATCAGTGTCTGCAGAGCCGTTGGCTAGAAGCATCTCGGACGAAAGAGGCGGAGCATTAGCAGGCAGCCCGTATCGAGGCGAGTCGGCTGGTTTATGATTAAGTGGTGCATCAGCGGCATCAGAGTGTTCAGTAAGAACGAGAAAGGGCAAAGAGGACGAATAGTCGACCATTTGGGCTTTCTTTGGGATGGTCAGCCCACAGGACAAAAACTCGAAGATCTTCAGAAAAGCAGGCAAAAGCAGGGAAACAGAGTGACGTGGACAGACACTTGGAGAAAATGAATGACAAATGATCGCGCGATAGCGCTTTTATAGAGGAGGGCTGCGCACAACACCTGTACAGTTGGGTTATGGCGCTGGCGGCTACAAACAACTAAAAAACCACCAGGGAAACACAGCATTGCGAGGATCAAATGCAAACTTAACAGGTTATGTATGTTTTCCTGCTTCGGCAAAAAGAAATTGCATTTTTAAAGACAAAAGTATTGACAGCAATATCACACTGCTTTTACTTTGACTTCACCATCCTTACATAAATTTACGTACCTTATTTAAAAAAAAAAAGGCCAAACCTTGTGATAAAGAAATGATTTCATCATTTAGTACAAGCAACCATAAAAGAACTAGTTTTACTTAACTTTATTTTTGTATAATTGCATAATTATTGAAAGGCTCTTTTTAAGCACGAAAATAAAGTATAAAATCACCTTCAGTACTTTGCTTCATGTCATTTGCATGTGTATTTGTATGTGAATGACGTAAAATAATTTTGTTTCAATCAGCACAGCTTGAATGTTGTAAGTATTTCCCATATTGACTTCAAATACGGAGAGCTTTATTAAATATTGGTTAACCGAGTTTTTTCCTGGTTGTTGTGGTTAACTTAAAGGACGATTACAGTTAGAGAAACTTGAAAAGATTTCAAGAAATGGAATTGTCCTCCATTGATCTGAATGAAATTGTAAGCATAGGCAGGCTATTCACTCGCATTCAGGTCTAAAATTAAAGGAATTATAGTAATATTGTCCAAACATACAAAACAAATGCATGAATTTAATTGTAAAATTAAGGGAAAAGCATAGAAATTTTTATTGCGTAGTAAAGTTTTATTTCCAAAAAATAGCCACAGCTTATTTTTTATCGGCTTGCTTGCTCTGCCCAGTCTGTCACACTGTCGATCATTTTCCTTTTTTTTTACTTTCAATCTTGTTTTGATGTGCCCTATACCTGCAACCTTCTCTGTTGCAATAGCTCGTTCTTTCTGAGTGCCCTGTTCAGTGATCATTATCTGTGATACCAAAAGCAAATAAATACGTCCACACCGTCGTGTGGTCGTATTTATTTGCTTTAGGTGATACTGATACTGCGTTGAACGTTCGTATCATTATCGAAATTAAGCCCAGGACTTATTTGCAGAAATTTATGGTATTACAAATCGGGTGAATCTGGGGTAGATCAAATTAAATATGTAGGAAACTATACGGAAATTCAGGATATATACGAAATTACGTTGAATTATAGGAAAATATAGGATTGCTAAAAAATATGGGAAAAAATAGGAAATATAGGACGAGTGGTCAGCCTGCATAGTTTAAGTAGATAACCACGAAAAACTTACGGCTGTTATACTATTTCTTACAACAGCGGACAGCGGTGCTAGCTGATAAATTTACTTAATATTTGCCGTAATTATCAATGTGTTAGTCATATTTTTGCTAAGAACTGTATAAAAATTATCAAGGAACATACGGCTTGGGTGATTTGCATTAACTGTCAGAAGTTCCCTGTTAGCTGGATTTATGCATTGAAAGCAAAGCTGAAAGATTCATATTTCTTGTTCTAGTGAAGAATTGTGAGTTTCCAGTAAAGCTTTATGTCCTCTTCTGTCGTGAATTTAAAATTAAATAGGATTCAAGTCCATTCCTCCCAGCGCCATTTTTCTTGATCCTCCACATCAAGTACGGACCCAAAGGTCTATTTCCTTACCGTTAGTCAATCTCTTGATAAAAATCCGTTTTAAAATATGGCGTCTAGGAGATTTTCTGTTGACTAATAACAAGAATTAACTATATTTACTGCGTCCCACAGTATATTATGCTTTGCACGCTTACAATATAACTATGACGTTTCATCTCTGTGTGAGCATGTACTAATTTTTTAGTAATTACCATGAGATCAAAAAATCTAAAAGACTAATGCGGTAAAAATTAAAATTAATTATTCCAATTGATCGCCGAAGCAAAATTATAAGACGCTAGCCTAGAAAATTATAAATTGTGATGTTAAAATACGAGAATCATTCCGGTTTGTGACGACACAATTAATGCGTTCATGCTTGTTCGTCTATTAGGCTCAAAGCCAACTGAGCCAGTAGCTGTGTTCTTCGCTGCGAGGAACGCAGCTACTATCTCAGTTGACCTTGGCGGTGGTATATGTGCGGATGGCGATCAGCGCGTGGCTGTTATAAGGCAGACGGAATGTTATAAGACAGGCCAGGTGTCCCTTTAATTACCAGTTTAAGTATGGGTTGAAATATTAGGTACATTTGCAAAACTGGTAGTTTTCATATCCACTGGAAAGCAGTGTGGTCACTGTAGAATACATAGTCAGCTGGTAAGCATGGCGTTAACACACATTCTTTTCTCCAATGGACACAAAAAACTCCCAACATTCCCAAAAGTGCTCCCATTTACGTTTCGTATTTCATTGGTTGGTGCACATGGTGCAACTAGTAATTTGCAGCTATACAAATTCTGTCTTTGTGCGGGGTTATCAGAATTAAAGGGGCACCATCACCGATTGAAAATCGTATGAAAATACCGTGGTGCCATCTAGCAGCAGTGATATTGTTAACCTTTACGGCTTGCTCCCAGGTGCACGAGGACTACCAAATTTTCAGTCAATAATAAAGGACACTCGTAGCTTGTTTGTTACGTTAAAAAGAGATGTTATTGTGCATTCCTTTGGTTGATGCAAGCAAATGCTAGATAGTACTTGATAACGCTAGATAATTAGATAATTAGATGTGGCCAGATTCTGCAAGCTTTCAATCGGTGATAGTGCCACTTTAACTCACGGTAATATATATGGTTTGTCAGAAGATGCGTCTACAGCGTGTAACCGATAAGGTGTGCAATGCTTGTATCTCGACAAATATTGACATTAGACGAATGCAGTAAACATTTGAATTGCTAAATCCCGGGTGTAGAATGTTTGTGTGGTATCACTTTCAAAAGGCACCGAGAAGGGGGGGGGGGGGGCATTGGGAAAACATGATGCTGATTTTCAAATGGAAATTGATGTTAATGTGTTATCTAACTAAAAGAGAATGCTCTCCTAAGCAGTTGTTATAAAATAAAATGAAAAATAAAAATATTTAATATTGTGTACTGCTGGGAAGTAACCACTGCCGTATTATGCAAGTTGGGAGTTTTTATTTTAAAGTTGATGTTTAGAGCAGACGGTATTTTTTTTAGTTTCAAATGCAACTCGAGCGTAAGTTAAGTATCGATACATTTTCTCAGCCACTCGTTACATTCCCAAGCTGATAAAACACATCGTGCAAGGGCTCAATATTTTTTCAACTTTGGAATGCAACTCGTGATTGAGAAAATTTATCGATAAAAAAACTATGCTCTCGTGATATTACTACTGAAAAAAGTTGCGTAGAAAAAATACCACTTCTAGGTAGAGTAATACCACGATCTATTTGAAAATCCTAAACAGCTAACTCCGTTTCTGAGTGTGCCTATTCAATCCTGGTGCTATGATCCAGGTGGCTGGGATACCCATTGGGCCTTTTCAAACGTAATTCTGCAAAACTATTTTATGTG
>JAHWFP010218910.1:0-18391 GCA_023313725.1 Lithobius niger
TAAAAACTGAACACGGAGCAAGTTTTTCATTGATAATTCTCAATCACGTGGTAAAAACTGAACACGGAGCACGTGTGGTCGGCCTGTGGTCGCCTGCATGCTGCCTGGGATCCCAGTGGCGGCCTAGTACGCGGTGCTGCATATATACCGTAAAGCCCTCTCCAGATGGAAGAAAATTTCGTGCGAACCGATGCCTAACTACGTGCCTACAAGGTCAAAATTACTCCAATTGTATGGTTGGTATTGCGTTTCAGGACAAATAATGAAGTCTTTTTTTACACCATACTGCGACGCCGTGCAGCCACGAGCAGCCAGTCTGGTTTGGGTTTAAGTGTTCTCGTTGGCTGCACTGAACTGGTTGCTTAGTGCGCGGGGCCCCAAGGGGGCTGCGTCCGGCCGCAGCCAGTCCCGGCCGAGACGAATCATGCCATGTGAAATCAATATAAACGCGCGAAACATGTTAATCAGTACGTGGGATGGGATATAGATCTTCCCATCAAACAGATTCGTATAGCAAACAAAAGATTGAATCTTTACGATTGAACTTCTCGTCGATATCGAAAACGGAAAACTGATACATCTATGATTTGAAAGCAATACAGCATTTTAATGTGCTGCTTCAATTTTGACGCAAGTAAAGCAAAGAATCCACGCCAAACAAGTTCTCTTTAAGCACGAACGGGGGGTGGGGGAGGAATGAAACCCGTACGAGGGAAAAACGGAAAAGCAATATTCTTTTTTTCTTAGCCTTAAGGACCAATTCTGCGTGCTTGGACGGACGGAAAATAACACGGAAATAAATGCACGTGCCATGAACATCGGTCTAACTTGCATTTTTTTTTTTATTTATTTTATTGCTTAGCTGACTCGTTCTTTGGGGAGACATTAAAGTGTCTGAATTACAGTGACGAACGAACGAGAAAGAGACGTTACACGGTTTTTTATATTCTTTTCTTCCCCCTCTTTCGTGGATTTTCTAGCAGTCATTCAGCGATTCAAGATGGAGTTGGACTTTATCGGGAATGACTGGAAAATAATTTATTTAGTCGCGACATCTTGTTGAAGACAAAGCACGAATTTTTAAGCAATATAAAAATTCGATTTAAGATAAAGGGATTGTCCGATTGCCACCGATTTAATTCAATCACAAACTGAAGAACGCTCTCGTAAGGCATTGACTGAATTTGTTTAGTTTGAGCATGGTGTGTTTTATTAATAGTGGCTTATGTTTCAGTACAGAACCAGAAACAGTGATTAAAGGGGTCTCCCTCCTTGACCTATTGCCCTCGGCAGCGCTCAGTGCAGGTCGCGGGTACTACATCACGAACTTGATGACGTGACGCCAAATGCTACTCCCGCTTATGTATTGCATTCGGTTCCACGTCATTACACTCGGCGAGCATAGCTTGGCCCCAACAGCAGTACCGTGGTTCGGAATGCTGTTTTGTGGTCACAATACCGGACGTGAAAAATCGCTGTTAATGTTTCAGTCTATTTCAACGGCGACGCGCTGTATAGTTTTAAATGGATATACCTCCCAGCGCCATTTTTCTCGATCCTCCTCATCATGTACGGCCCCTAAGGTCTATTTCCTTACCGTTAGTCTTTCCCGTGCTAAAAATCCTTTTTTAAATGTGGCGGCTAAGGAGATTTTCTGTTGAATATAATGGAACTTTATTTACTAACGACCCGTCACTAAATCTTGCATTGCGCGCGTACAATAATCATGACGTTTCATCTCTGTGTGTACATCTACCAATTGTCTAATAATTACCATAAGATCTAAAATCTAATAAACTAATGCGGTAAAAATTAAAATTAATTATTCCGATAGATTGCCGAATCAAAATTATAAGACACTAGCCTAGAAAATTATAAATTATGATTTAAAATACGAAAATCATTCCGGTTTGTGACGATACAATCAATGGGTTCACGCTGGCTGGACTATTAGGCGCAATGCCAATTGAGACAGTAGCTACGTTTGTTGCGAGGAACGAAGCAACCGTCACGGTTGACCTTAGCTGTGGTAAATACGCGGATGTGATCGTCGCGTGGGTTTTGTGAAGCAGGCGGTATGTTGCTTTAATATTGCGTGGGATGCGCTTAACATTTTCGTTAATATAACAGAAAATCTCCTTGTCACTAATAAAAAAAAAAAAAGTACTTACAGTAAGGGTAGGAGAAAGCATGGAGTTTAACTATCACGAAATGTGAAAGTGTAGTAACGCCATAGTGAAAGCAAGAAAATTGGGGCTATTAGTTGTAGAGTACATTTAGAAGTGTGCAACATATACTTTGGCGGCGGTGGCGGAGATACTGTTTTTTCGCGGCGGCGTAAATCCATGGTCTGATATTTGGATGGCAGTGGTGGAAGCGTTCCCGTAAAGTGTACAGATATAAATCTGAATTTTCTCTTAATTTATAGAATAATATTTAGGCTACTATTTGTGATCTCTGTATAGCACAATTTTTAAGAAATTTGATTGTTAATAAAAACGACGTAACTGGCCACTATTTGGTTAGTTGTTGACTTATTTTTATTTCCATTTCAAGTTTTGTAACGACACTTTGTAATGCATGTGTTAAAAACAATGGAAGAATAATCGGCGACGGCACACTGTTGAAGTCACCTAACCAGCGGGGGTGCACATGGCCTTTGACTTTTGCCCGGCAGCGTGGCGTGTCGGTGCACACCTCCTGGCACATTTAACACAAAAATAAACTCTACAAAAAAGATGTCGAATAGGCTGCTGCAACTGTTACACTTCAGTCGAAACGTGGTGTGTTTGCAATAATAATGACTTGAAAAATGTGCCGGGAACACGCTTGAAAACCCAATACCGCTATTGCACTTCAATTCAGCCCACATGACTTCGAATCTCCATGTTTAGAAAACCTGGAAGCTGTGACAGACGCTGGCTAAAAGCGGACACAACGTCATGTGAAGTATTTTAATAAAGACAAGAGTAAATTTCTTGACATATTTAAATAGTAAATTTTCTCTCTGGTTGCATTCATGCCCGTAGCCAGCAATCCACTGCTTTCTCCACGCAAGTGGTGGTCCCCGGCCCCCCCCCCCCCCCTCTACCCCGGAGGCCGGTACGGTTACCTACATTAATGACCAACGAGAAGAAAAAGTGTTTTAAAAGGAATACAGTGAAGACGAGTTTTTCTTGCTCTTACGGCTCCTAAAAATCGAGCTTATAAATTCAACGATAGAGTAACGCCTTCGTAAATTAGTTTTGGAAGGAAAGGATTTAATGGGGAGGGAGGAGGAGCTATTAAATTGATGTGCTAGGGTATAGAAAGATCTGAAACAAAACCCACAAGGTTTATTGGCTGAACCCGTCAAGTTTCAGCCAATAAAAGTGGTGATATCTGAGCAAAAATGGCTGCCACCAAGTTGCTGCATTAGTTACCAATCTAATCCCCCGGCTATTAGATCAACGGTTAAATGAAAAACCTGACCATTGCTACAACCCGTAGCAATGCTCAAATGAAAAACGTGTGACGTGTAATAGTCGCGAAACTATCACGAAATGAGGTTATTTTAAGCCACTTTAATTGGCTGAAACTTGGTGGGTTCTTTAACCCGTGTGGGTTTTGTTTCAGATATCACTTCTGATATGATTTCTGGCTGTGGCCCTGGCTGCATTCATTCGACCAACCTACCGTTGTGCATAGTCGTGCTATCCAAATTACTTTTTTTTTAAACCTCCGATAACGGGCATCCGTTTGGTGGCATTTTTGGTTCACTAATAATTAATGACGGCGAAATGAAAGCAACCCCGATGATTATGCAGACAGTAAATACTATTATTGGTGACATTTATTATTGGGGGGAGAGGGGGGAGGGGGTTGGATGAGATGAGGTTAACGCAGCACGCGACATCCGCGAGTAATTGTTTACTCCCGTAATGACAGCCGGAATTAACGTTGCTCTGGCGTCGCTTCGATAAAGATCAAAAGTCGTGGGCGTCAACGTTGCCTCGTAGGGTGGGTGGGGGTGAAAGGTAATCGCATTAATTAGAGCTGCCATTCGAAATGTGTAATTGGCCGTTATAAAAGGGCACTGAACACCTTTGATTCGCATTTTTTTTCCAGTTAGATTCTAGCCTACTACTGAAATGTTAGCGAGTTTTGCAATCTTTCTTTACTGACTCCTAACCTGGCTTTTACTTTGGTTGTGATTTTAAATCTTTGCACCTAACCTACGTTTTAAATTGTCTCATAGCATCGGTATTGAAGGAGTGATGTGCACTTTTATGCGTCATCAGGCGTCTATATGCTGTTTTTATTTTATGTGTAGTACCTTAGTCGGTTGTGGGATTCGATCCGTCGATCACTGGGCTGTTATTGTTCACGTTGTTCGGGCACTCCTCACAAGAATAATTGCCGTGTGCAGTTGCAGCGCGTTGCCACTAACGGTAACGTAGTGTGATATAACTGACCAAACAAATGTCTGATATTCGATCCGGTTGAAATGATGCTATACTCGTCTATCTTCCTTTCGCAGCTATAAAGTACCAGACATGATCGATGCGCTCTGTCTGCCGTTTTAGGCGTTGGCTAGTGAGCAGATTGGCTACGTCTGTTTTTGATTAACGCTTTGGTTTCTAGCTCGTGGTTGCGTGCACTCCTCACCCTGTGCATGGGTGCTCTGTCCAGTTGGCACGAACTTTGTGGCTTTTATACCTGCGAAAACGCGGCCCAAACTAAACTATAGTTTGTTCCACATTATGTTTGCAGGAAACTTACTGTACGACGACATGTCTCCTTCCATTATGAGTGCAAAAACACATTTAAATATCCCACTTGTAGACTCTAACAGTATCTGTGTAGTCTATTCTACAAGTGTGACATCCTCGTGTTTTTGCAGTTGTACTGCATGGAAACGTGGCTTTATACAGTCAGTTCCCTGCAAACATAATGTGAAACAAACTATAGCGTCAATGCAAATTGGGGAGCGTGTCTGGACTTGACACCGAGTGCTTGGCACATATTGCAAGAAAGTCCCCTTGTGGGTTGCTTCTAAGTGGCAGCTTTGTGTCATGGTTGCGGTTGAGAGTGACTGAGAAAACACAGATTTGTATTTTAGGCCCCAATCATCATCCTCCTCACCGTCCTCTTGCTTGAGAGCGGTGAACCAGACTTGGTCGACTTCCACATGCCGTGAACACGAATTTCACGGCATGTTTTGGCTATCGAATTTGCGTCTTTGGTTCGTTGTCCACAGGGTTGGTTCTCTTGACCAGTCACGTCCACTGGTGTGTGGGGCTTCTGACCCAGATGGGACTTCTATTCGCCTTTTGTAGATGGACAAAGCGCCATATGGATTTAAAATACCATGACTAAAAGTACCAAACAGCCGCAATTGGCTACTTGAGATGCCATTCTGTTTTATTGTTAATCCTTACGGGGCTGTATTTAAGTGACGGCCAGTGTGTGGTTTAGTTTGTATAGCCTATAGTGCCACAGCGATTGGACTTGGAGGAAAATGTTTGACAAGTAAATGGGGGGGGGGGGGGGCCATCTAATACTAACGTCCTTAATTTAGTGTGGAACTTGTGATTCTTGTTTAGGTTATATTCCTTGCCGTCTGTTAGTTTTTTTTTTTTTTTTGGGTTTATTGTTGTTCTTCCTAAACTGATTGACGTTGATTTGCCTTCCTTTTGTCCATTTTGAGTTATGCTGCCGGCGGCCGTTTGAAATTAGTTTTACAATACGCCGGTCTTCCCTCATCCCTGGTCATGCGTTGACCCGTCACCTTGTTGGCTTTAGTCTGGAAGCGGCTCTCAGCGGTGTTTCACTGTGCGAAAGCCTTTGTTGGCTTCCTGACAGCTCTCCAAGTGACACCACTCATCATTTGGTCTCATGTAAGCTACGTGTTGTCAGAAAATTCGTTATACGTTTTAAATCCAAAAGCTGATTAGTCAAAATAAGCTATACGAACCCAGATCCGTAAAAAATTCAGCATGTTCCATCTACACGATCTGGAAAAAAATGTCCTATCCGACGTAGAAATCCCTTTTCCAAAATCCCATTGCGACTGCGGCATATCCTTCAGGGCCCATACAAGACGTTGTCTGCTTGGGTTTCAGACCGGGTCCTCTTCGTGAAAATCGGGTTTTCGGGTTTCATGGCAAATTTTAAAGTAATGTCCCTGTTGACTTTCCTGTATATGACTCAGTTTTGCGACATTAGTTGAAACATATGTAAATGTTGCCAACGCAGTCATTTTCTTGTTTTTTTCTTTCGTGCGAGGTGATTTTGCGACATAAACTCTAACCTGTGTAAATGTTGCAAACGCTTCTCAACGGGTCGCACGAAATACCGGAAGGATTTATGTCCCTTTAAGAGTTGTCGCCACAATTAATAAAATTGTACTGATTATAGTATAACGCTACACTAAGGCTGAGGATAGTTACTGATACTAAATTTAAATAAAATTTTAAAGTAATGGTGGTTAACAGTTGTCACCACAATTAGTAAAATTATTCCAATTACAGTATCATGGTTACACGGAGACTGGGTATAGTTACTGATAACTAAATTTAAATAAAATTAAAGGTAAAAATGGGTTTCCTATAATCATATACATGGAGGTTGACTGACATGACTGGAGATGTAACGTTTCGGTACTCATATTAGCCAAAATGAAAAAAAAAAAAATGAAGAACTAAGTTATTTGAAATGTGCTTGTTCGAATAATAAACGAACCCAGTTCGATCGATAACAGTGGTTGTTAAACTTTCATCAAATGGAATATAGTCTAATTAAAATACAAATGAAACGTAAGGAATTCAGTACCGTCAAAAAAAAAGGGGTTTGCATCACTGTGGGTTTTACCAAACTCAAAACTAAAAGTTTTATGGGACCCCAGATGGGACCCCTATTGTCAACCCGACACTCGTTAACAAAGCAGTTGGTCTAATTTTGATAAGAATTCGCTTTTAATTAGGTCAGGGACAGCAGCACATTGCTAAAAAACAAAGATTGTATATAAATAGAAAACAACGGGGAATCATGGTCTGTGATGGGTCACGGACGTTTGTCGTGTTGATGAAGCAATGGATCGGAACAAACGATAATCGACACGGAGACATTTATTGTGATGTTATACGTCAGTAGATTCCTAATGAGTAGGAAAGTGAAACGCCTGAATAGTAACCTGGTAACTTAGCTGTTGACCAGTCCCTTTAAGCCATTGTTCGGCTTATGCCTAACATTGTTCGGCCTATGCTACACGCCCTTTTGGTAAAGCTGAAGCGCTCAATGGACAGAATTTTCTAAAAATGGATTTATGGATGATAACTTGGGTCCGTCACAACAGTGTAGGAATCAATCGCGTATAAAGTGAATAAATGTTCAGATATATTGGTCTCCATTACCGACATTAGACTTGCCCTGTTCCAAATGAAACCTAAGCCACTCGATTGGGCCGGATGGATTTTCCGCATTTTCTACAGAAAGATTGACGAACAGATAATATGGGCGCTACAATTCCTGTTTTCTTTATCATTCTCCACTGACAAACTTTCAGCAACTTGGAAAACAGCAATTGTGGTTCCAATCTTCAAAAAGGGAAATCCTACAAACCCTGGAAACTATATACCGACCCATTTCTTTAACAGCAGTGCCTTGCAAGTTAATGGAAGCAATTATACGAACGAAAATGATGGAACACATCAATACACGTAATATTATCCTTAACGACCAGTTTGGTTTCCTCCCTGGTCGGTCTGTGGAGCACCAGCTGCTTATTGCACTCGACAAATGGTCTGAGGCACTAAATCATGGTATCCAAACGCACATCATACTTTTTGATTTTAAAAAGGATTTCGAATCTGTAGTACATTCTAAATTAATCTATAAATTAAAAGAATACGGTTTTGACGACAAATTGCTCTTATGGATCCAGGCTTTTATCACTGGCAGAACTCAACGCGGGATAATTGAACAAATACTCTCGGAAGCTACATCAGTAGTCAGTGGTGTTCCACAGGAATCCGTCCTTGGACCATTGTTATTTGTCCTTTTCTTAAACGATTTAACTTGCCCTGAATCCGCCGTCTCCCAAGAAAAATTTGCAGATGATTTGAAACTGCATGCACCAGTCGTTACTGAAGATGAATGTTTTAAAATACAAAAGAGCATTAACTCAATCTTTGACTGGTCTACAAATTGACAGCTTTCCCTTTCACTTGATAAATGTCAAAGCTTCTCATTAGGAATTGTGGTGGTACTACGGAGGGTTGTTTACAATCTATGGTAACGATACAAATTCGGTCTTATTTCCCCGAAACTCCCTTTCTCCACCAAAGATCATGCTCTATTTGATGTCCATGGGATACTGCTATCGCTCTGTTTCACAGTTCACTACTGTGAAGGACGGTAAGACTTATACTTTGCCACTCCTCCTCACAACATTTCCATAGGCCATCAATGAACGAGGACGTCGGCTTCCCAAGGCTTGTTTTAATAGTCCAAATGCGCAAAAATCCATGGCCGATGCGTCTGGAGACTTCACTGGTATCTCAGTAAACGGTATAGCCTGGATTCCGGTTTGCTGTTCCATTCGTGTCAGAAAATTCTGGGTCGATTTGGACGTATGGCTGGACGCTTTGTCCTGGTGGAGACGGACCTTGTCAACGTCGTTTCCGTAAAGAGCAGGTAGTTCCTCTGTATAAATTGGTGTCAGAACATGGTCCTGATAGTACGCAGAATTCATCTTTACGTTTTGAGCCACCCTCCGTATCTGTAGCTTGCCTTGATAGCAATAACCCGCCACGACAAACTTTCACGACATTCTCTGTACCAATTTGGAAACGATTTGGCTCCCAGTGGGCGATAAAAAAATCGCCCTTGGTTTATTGCAGTCGGACAGATAAACATATGCTTCGTCTAATGTGGCCACATACTTCCATTTATCCCCAGCAAGATGACGTTCATACAATTTTCTGCAATTGGTCTTACGTTCTGAAATGTGCCTTGGCAAGAGCTTGTGAACCTTGCTCTTATGTCTCTTTTGCAGTCCCAAATCTTTATGGATAATCTTGTTTACGGTACGAAGAGATGTTCCTACCTTAGCAGCAATGGTCCTTTGGGTCGCTGGATTGTTCCCCGTCACCATTTTCTTGACTTTCTGAATGACAGCCTTTGTGCGTAGGTGTCCTTGGATTTGCTTGCTTTGCAGTCCCAACAATCTATCCTGTACGGACTAAAGCAACACCAGCCAACACGTTATGAACGCCTTTCTTCGAAATGGTGATACCTCTTTTCCTACATGCCGTAATTATTTTTTAATAACTGAATTTTGCGTCGGAAAGGGCTGTAACGTACCCTTCCCAAAACTGTGACAATTTCGGCGGCATTTCTCTGAGCAAACTAACCCGCCGTCTACCACACTAATGTTTAAGTACTCACCTATACGTTTACATATACATGCATACCTACAGTGACTGGTTGAGAAGTCACACGCCATGCAAATCGTTACCATAGATTGTAAACAACCCTCCATGGTACCCTTTAATTATTGCCTTGAAAATACAAATCTTAAAGCTGCTTCAAATTGTTTCAAGGATCTTGGTGTTTGGTTTCAGACTGACCTGAAATTCACCACACATTGTAATTATATTGTGTCTTTGGCAAATCGTCGGGCTGCAATCGTCCACCGGTTCTTTGTGTCAGGGAATTCCGACACAAAGCTTTGGGCTTATATGGTCTACGTACGCGCACTACTGAAGTATGCTAGCCAGGTCAGGTCGCCACGTTTGTTGAAGGATATTGACAAGATCGAATCGGCCCAGAGGAGATTTACAAAACATTTACCCATGGGCTTAGTAAGAAACAATATCGACGGCGCCTAAGTGCTTGAAACTTGGACACTCTAGAACTGAAGGCTGACTTAATCCTTACATATAAAATTATACATTGTTTGCTACCTATTGATCTACCTCATTTCGATGTTTGCACCAACCCCAGAACTCGAGGAACCATCTGAGGATAATTAACGAGGGGTTTAACTTGAACTGAGGAGATCCTTCTTCTCTTTAAGAGTGATCGCTGCGTGGAATTCGTTGAGCGACGATATTGTCTCGGCCCCATCGGTTTACGTTTTTCGGAAACTACTAGACAAGTGCGATCTGAAGGCGCACCTTATACTTCGTCCGGAAAACTGTCCGTAACATTTTATTAAAATTTTAAACACATAAACCTTAAACACATAAATCTTAAACTTCACAAGCATACTCTGCATATGAAAACGTATAAAATAAGTGGATGATTTTAAAGTTTTTAAATATATATTTTTAAAAACCTTGGTGTGCTATTAGTGGTCCTCCCTGGATCCTTGCTTTTCCATTTTGCTTTTTAGCTGGAGCAAATAAACATTTTTTATTATGTCCCTAAAACCTGAAGTGCCTACCGAATAGTCGCGTAGGTGACAGCAGCTTGACCGTCGTCTAGCTAATTCTGAGAAGAATTGAGGCTATCCAATTCTGCCTCCATTTACGATGGATAACGTTAACATGTTGTCAGGGAAGTACAACAGCAGGGTTGCCTGGTTACTTGACAACAACTCCCTAGCGGGAAATATTCTAGCTACTGCCATGACGTATTCAGACATACGTCATATCCTGCTAATAACTAGCATTTAAGGCTAACAATGATATTGGCCGTGACAACGGCTCATTACTAGCAAGTAAGAAATTATTCTTCCAGATAGAGTAGCGTCCCAACAGTCTGAACTGTTAGGAACATGGTGATTCCACGAGCACTGCTGTTGTTATCCATATTGACTGAGAGTACACGGACTTTTCTTACGTCACTTTAAGTAAAATCGACTTGACTTAGTTCATTGTATACGCACGTCGCTTTAGGAAAAAATTTGGAGCCGCCAAGTAACAGTAAATCATGCCTTTGTAGACTTCCAATTGTTAAAAAATTGATTGTTAATGATAAAAGGCGGACTCACTATGTAGCTGACATCGCCGCCAAGTAACAGTAAATCGTCCGATTGTAGAGATCCGATTGTTAAAAAATGATTGTTGATGATAAAAGGCGGCTGCACTAGCAGTCTGTGTCTTTTAACTGAAACCAACTTATACCGGATTTCAGCATACTAGAGTAAATTCCCCATACGGTAGAAATGTTTGCAAATCGTTTGAATCAGGTGTCTTGGGTCCAGTAACGAAGAAAACGTCAACACGAAAATGTGGGAACGTGTCCTTCATGGAGAAAACGTGCCCTCAATAACGTTGAATTTGTGTTACTGGTGACTATCAACTAGTAACTAGTCCGCTCCCATGTTAATTCTCATAGGATATAACGACACGTCTACAGCTGATTAGGGAAAGTTGCCAGAACTAAATTTCGGCAGACAGGTAAAGCGTCATATGGGGAAGTGCCTTTTTCTAAAATGGGGGTTGCCGCTAGAAGCACGTGGCCCTGAAGTGGCTCGTAAGTGCAAAATTATTGTTGTAACCATTGTTTGTATTGTCATCCAACAGTAGATTATAACATGCTTAAGTGTAACACGTTTATCGTTTCAGTATACCTAATTGTCAGAATTCATTGTTGTTGCAAATAGGTGGTTCACAAAGAGACGGAGTATCTTTTATTGCAAAGGTTTGGTCGGTTTTTTTGTTACGGTACACGAATCCAAAGTATATTATGTGCCCCACGACGATAAAAGGGACAATTATGTGTTCGTGAACACCCTGGTAACTAAATGATTGAATGATTAACGTTAATCGACGTAGGGCCAAGTGAGGAGGATGCGCTAATTGCGTGAACGAAGCGAACGAAAATTAGCGCCAAACCGTGTCAATTTCGCTGATGTAACGGCTAATTAGGATACGGCAAATGTGAAAATTATGAATGAGCAAATTTATAGACATAAAATTCCTCCAGACAGAAAAGGTAGAGGGGACGATTAAATCGTCTGATCCTTCATTCGTTCACAGTCCTATGAAAGCTGTGATATCCGCCCAAAACCACAACTGGTATAAGAGAAGCCGCCAAGTTTCAAAAAAGGGTCGGCCTTTCAAAGTAGTGATATCATTCAACTACGGAAAGGCCGCCAAGGTTAATCCTGTTAGCCAAGTTAATCGCTCCAAATAATACTTTGGACGTTAAATGAAAACTTGAAGATTGCAACTTGAAGTTTTCAGTTAATTTTCGAACTATTAGACGGTGTGATTAACTTGGCTAATAGGATTGACCTTGGCGGCCTTTCCCTGGTGGAATGATATCACTACCTTCAAAGGCCGATCGTTTTTGGAAACTTGGCAGGTTTTTATACGAGGTTTGGTTTTGGGTGGATACAACTTAAGAGCGAGTTAGAACGGCAGTAACTTACACGGAACTTCATGTACAAGTCGACGTAAGTCACCACGATTCTTTAATGCTTCATGAAACTTCCGCTTGCTAATTTCATGAACCCATCACAGCGGGGTAGGAACTCGATGTTACGTCAATAAGGTGTTGGTTTAAGATAAACGGTTTTGAGAGTGGATTTAGGTGGCTGCATGGACCGTCTTAAGCGCTTTGAACACTAAATCAACGTGATTTTCAAGTCAACTTGAGTCAACGCGACGCAAGGTACGTTCGTATACCCTCACTGAATGTTTTGAACACTGTGGCATTTTGGAATTTCAATTTTTTTTACAACCCCAGAAATATAAAACACGAATTTCCCCTTCAAAGGATGAGCAAATCGGACACTGGGTGAACTGAAAACCTCATAATTTTTAAACTGTGGCGATGTTCATTTTTTTTAGCCATATAATATATGTATATGTACATTGCCTAAAATTTAAGAAATATATGCTCTTTAGAATTAAAAAAAAATAAGATTAAGAGTTTGCCAAAGACTTGGTTTTATTTCCCTTCACAGCGTGAAATAGCCTACCTTTTTTCACCGATGTATGGTAAACATTTACCAAAGGGAAAACAAGTGGCAACCGCTTAGTCGCAACCGGTTTCGAAAATGTTGCGGCGCACATCTGTATCACGCACTGCAACACTCTGTATGGTATAATCTAAAGAGTAACCTTCAAATGGCCGATTAAAAGTGTGTTAGAGTATAGCATCTAACGGAGAACTGAGTTTTGAGTACGCTTATTCATTTATGCAACACGGTGCAGAGACTTGATGTTTCCGTGGTATCGTGATTTAACGCTTAATTTTCAGCTTTTAGGCCTAGTTTTTTTTACCTACCGTTTTAATTTCGTAAGTAGCAGTTAGCCTGAAAAATTTGGTTCGAGATTAGGCCAATTTATACCCATGCAACAAGGTGTCGAGACTATTTTAAATGAATCGAATGTGTGTCGTTAACGAAATCCTTTTGTTTTTACGGTTGCGTGTTTTCCTGTAGTGTTTAAATGCGATGAACAAATGATATGTCATTAAGTTAAGTCGAGAAAGCCTTTAGCTGTAAGAAAGCAGCGATGTTTTAATTTTCCGTGTTGTTTAAGTAATATTTGGTCGCTGCATCTAATGGGGAAAACCGTTTGTCTCTATCTGCGACCGTTGTGAAGTTGAAAAAAGCGACGAACGGACGGTCAAAGTCGTTGCAATAGTCTTCACAGGCGATTCGGCTGTACGGAAGACTAAAAAGAAGACATTAATCCTTCTTATCTTGAATTAACGTTGGAAGGAAATATAAGTAAATGAATTATAAATAAATAAATAAATAAATCCCTTCCGAAGTGTCCAGGGACAAATTTTGGGACGGAATTTCCATAACTGGCTATCGGGGGATGAAATGTGCGGGCTTGAGGGTTAGGGCGAGTACGAGGACAAAATTTTCAAACGAATTGTCAAGGAAAGAATTGTCAGGGTTCCATCGCAACGGTCGCTGCCGACGCGGTTGTAAGACAATGTGTAATGGACCTATAAATGCCCTAAACTCATCGTGATCTTTCAGGAACTCTTTAATTTGGTATTGTGGCCTTCGTTGTGGTTTATAAAGCGTGCTGCACCAGGTGTTGTGGTTTTACACCAAAGTACATTTCCGCAGCTGCTCTTGTGGTTTGTGGGTTTTGTAACTAGCAGGTTGTGCAAAGGTGAACTCTCTTGGGACGCAGTTTTGAAGAGGATGCATTTCGCAAGGGTGATCTGCCGGTATTTTTGGAGCGAGAAGTTACACGAAAGGGGGCGGGGGGGGGCGGGGGGGGGGGGGGGGGAAACGAAAATGCCGTAGTAGATCTCGCCAGATATTCCAGACTCAAGCCTATGGCAAGCCAAAGTAGACAAAAAATGACGTGGATCAACCACCCGAGTTAATTAATTGACGCGCACCGGAATTCAATTCTGGCGTGCTACAATTTATTATAACCGACCAAATGACAGCTTTCACAGTTCATTTCTAACGCGTCACAATTGATTTCTAACGCGACACAATTCCCCGCACCACAGTTCATTTCCAACAAGCCGCCATTCATTTCTGGTGAACAACAAAGCATGAATGCCTTTGGCTGGCCATGCCACTTTTTAAGTCACTTCATGTATCGTCGGAGAGGAATAATTCTTGGTCAGTTGCTTACCGAGAATTTAACACTTTGCTTGTAAAAAGGATCATGATTATTCCATCAAATATGCAGAAGTTCCGTACGTCGGCTAGAAAGAGAGTCTGCCTCGTAAACAGTTTACAAATTAACTGCCGCCGACTGGGCGATTTTAATTCTGGTGTACTGAAAATTATTTGTGGTGCGCAAGAATTGAATTCTTGCGTTTAGCTAAGCTGGCCTTTGGTTAGTTATAATTGTAGCGCGCTGGAATTAAATTGTCGAGCCCCACTATGAATACCCGCACGGTTGATGCGTACAATTTTGTCCACTCCAGCTTGCCATACAAGCCCTTGTTTCAACCCACACTGGTGTATTCGGGAAGAAAAGGACTCACGTCGATAACGGGCGTGTAAATACTAGGTATAATATTGATAGTGAAATTGTCTATCTGCGTCCCAGATAACCTATGGCGTTAATGGGGCCTTCTTAACATAACAACTGGTGGGCACTTGGCAGTGATATAAACTTGTCAACAAATGATGGAGCTGAGATTGATTAGATTTGAGATTTATCCTAAATGTTAACTAACAAAATGATAGCTGCAGTTGAAAAAAACATATAAAAAGAAATGCTCTTCTCCACCAGTCACAAACTGCGCTAAATTTTATTAAAACCATTCAGCTGTGCCCCACTGAGGAAGCTTACAGAACTCTCCCAGACTCAAATAGCTGGTGGAGTGGGTTATGCATGAACACCCCCAGCCAAAATTGGCAGTTGAAAATGACGTTTATGACGTTACCGTAATGAGAAAGGGGATAAAATAAACTGGGTGAGCAAAAAACATACGAATTATTCTTTTAGAATGAGGAGTGATACACTGTTGTCCCTTGTTGGAAGACCATACGTAGTGGGATGGTTAGTTCATGGTAAGACCCTGTTCCAGCTTGTGACTGTTTCAATATTCTTCAGTGTCAGTTGCCACTCGCCACCGACTTGATATTTTATCCCTATAACTTGGCGAAACTGTGGCTATTCTCTATTGGAGCAATGTCTTTAAACCGTACAAGTGCGAACAGCTTGCGGCTATACAATAATTGTTTCTGAGTAACACTGGGGTTAAAGAAAACACTACAGTTCAATAAGTCCGTGGCGAGTAGAATAGTAAATGGCGAGTGCTTTCTAAGGCTAATGGCTAAATAGTGATTGCTCTGGTCAGTTCGAGAAGGTTGGACTGACTTAGTTCGACTTAGCAACTTTTGAACTATAGAATGCATCCTTAATAATAACCAAAGTCGTAAGAAAAGGACAAATCCGTGTAATGATAGATCAGTCAGCAAACACGTTAGCATACGATGTGTCTGATGTTGGATTTAGTTGAAGCTGGTGTCGAATTTTTATTTCACTGGTGTTAGACTGAAAAGTATTCAAGTATTCCTTTGTATACACGACGGAGGAGTATACCATGTCTTCGTGTGCTTCTAACCTCAACTTGATAATTTGTTGAAATGGAAAGTGACAGGTTTCCTGACACACTCGCGAGTTCACACGGGTCAATTGTTTACATTATCATCTTTAGTTCAAGTACATAATTCAACCACAACTTGTGCGTAGTAGGATAATATTGGTTTTGGCCTGGAGCGGATTGTGGCATTGCTCTTTTCCTCTATACCGCGTGCATGACTCGTTCGTTGCTTCTTTCATGATGCTGCACATTTTGCGCACTCTTGTTTGCCGTGGTATAAAGGTTTCTCGCTGTTAAAGTGGATTTCTTGCCAATATTCTAATGGCGCGATGCCAGATTTGTTGCTTTATTGACTTGCAAATGAACGGGGAAAAAAGAAAAACTGTACCTTTTGCCGTTTGTTCGTTGCACTTTAGAAAGACATCTTTATAGCGAAAGCGGCGAACGAAGTTTTAAATGTTTCAGTCTCGGTGCGTCTCGAGAAAGCATCTCTTGTTTTATGTATTAGTGAGAGCGCATAAAGTGGTCCGTTAAAAACTAAGGAGTATTGGGTTAGCTTTAAAAACTGTTCCAATGTATGAAATTGACAGGTTGCAGCGTCTACCTTGGCTAAAACTTCAGAAGCTCGAGCGAGTCACGGTAAGTTTTACGTCAACGTTGGTCGATATAGAAGCAGAGTTCATCACTCCTTATTTTTGACAGGGAAAGAACCAGAATGAAATCTTTTAAGTTTAATTTTATTGGAGGGGACTCTCTCAGCCCCTCCCTTCTACAAGGAAGCCCGAGCACCGCGTTTGTTGTCGCCCCCCCCCCTCTCGACTTTATGCCCCCACGCAAACCCATGGTTCCACAGTGACAAAAACCCGACACCCTTCTTTCCATACCCCTTCCATACTGGACTCCTACATCGAGACCACTGTCCGGACTTTAGTTAATTTTTCTCTCGCTACAACATTTGTGGTGCAGTCGTCCTTCCTTTCTCCCCTCCTGCTGCTTTGCTTTTATCTCACTGTTGTTTATTATTCCTATTAAGAGTCAAAACGTTTCCTTAAAGCGTGGGCCTGTGCACCGACCCTTTTCACACTGACACACTGGGTCGGAGTCTCAACTTCGACCAGGACTTGAAAGTCGAACCGGAACAGCACAGTGTGGAAGGGTCAGGCCCGGGCCTGCACTTTCCCCCCAGTGACAGTGTGGAAGGGGTGTCAGATCCACCCTTGGTTCTTCGTGTCCTTTCTCGGTTAGCTAATCTTATGCATTTTGTGTTAGGATAACTAGGTGAGTATAGGCAATAAAAACGAATGAAACTTTCAAATTTACATGGATCTAAGTTGATTGAGTACCAAGGACATTAACCGTTAATAACCAAACTAACGCAGTTATACAATCACACTCGTCAGATTGCATGGGGGAAACGGAACTGAAAATTCGTATTCCGATCATTAGTCTATGAGAAAAATTGAATTGTGTTGCCCGTGACATTTTCGTTGTACATCAAACCACCTCATTATGTACAGCATCTACATCTTTGCTTGGCACCGTACACTAATTAATGGCGGTGTTGTTCAAACGCTGTCCATTTATTGCTGGTTCAGACTGACACGACAAACGAACGGCAAAAACAAGGAACGGCAGATACCAACAGCACTAAAAAACAACCCCATGTCACACCAGCACGACGACCAATGAACTACCAACGACAGACCAATCAACGCTGCAGAATGAGTAGAGCTAGCACTCTTACTTTTCAAAACTGGGCTACGCGCGACCTTGGGCCTAAACGACCCAGCAAACTGTGATTCTATATTTTATTTAACAAATTATTCCATCATTGAATATAGCACAATTTTTTTTTAGCTGTTCTCTACAATTATCTCGTTGCAAAGATGTTCGTGAAAGCAAAGAGCATTAATCAAAGCTTCGAAGTGTTCTCGGCCACCATCTTGCATTTTGCCGATTGTGTTCGCAGCGGCTTGTTAGCCAGTGGGCTGTCGGTAGGTGACGTCAGTCAGCTAAGTCAAATATGAAATGCGTTTGCTACTACGATCGACAACGAAAGACTGAGAATGTCTGCCTGAGGGGTTGGTTGTAACTTAGCGGTCGTACATATCGTCGCGGTGTGAATGGGTTATTAAGCCCTATAAGTTTACTCAATCAGGTAAGCTTGTACTCGTTCACAGCTGACAGCTGTCAATTCCAGTTCGAAAAAGCTTATATCTGGGCTAATTATAGTCTGGGTAATTTTGGCGCCCAAACAGAGACGAGAAACCTGAACCCTGGACTTTCATATTAGAAATAGTACAACTACGAAATGCTGAATTCACTGTGGTGATGTGTGTCTGGTAATTTTTAAGGGTCTGATGTGCATTTTGTAAAGCCTCATTTGCGTGTCAAGTGAGCTGTGTGTTTTGTG